>UZAN01046068.1:14957-30315 GCA_900618425.1 Echinostoma caproni
CGACATGGCTGGGTGTCGCAAACAATGGCGCTCATGCACCGCCTCATTATTCTTGTAACATCGGTCTATATGGTTTCTCTATCTTCCGCTTGAATTTGCTCCCAACATTCCAATGATCATTCAACTCTTTTATCCAAATAGGACACCAAAAGGCAGCAACCAAAACCGGCTCACGAAAGTCCGGGGTTAATGATTGTAAAAACTGAACTGAACTGATAGTTACCAAGAAATTGTAAGCTGGGTAAACCACATGCTAAAGATAATTGACCGAGGTAACCTCTTACCGATGCTTGGTGCTATCTGTTTCTGATTAATGGATATGTATTCTATCTCCCTCCCCCCCCATTTAATTTAGAAGCAGTTGGTGAATTCAAACAAACAATAAGTAAAAGAAACAGTTTCGCCAACCCGTTTTTCTATTACTCAACTCTGAGTGATGAAAAATACAAGGATCGAAATCCATACTCACGAGGACCTTCTGGATGGTCAGGGAAAACATGAACCCAAGTCCTTAGACTAGGATTACGGAAATGTATGCAAAGGCGTATAACTGTTGTGTTGGGAACCTTTTACATACTGAAATGGTATGCTGACTTGAGCCCCACTGGAATTAGCACATGAACCTTTATGTAACTCATATCCTACCAAACTGCATAATCAAGTCCTAGACCTAAGAAGCTCTTGACCTCATTCAAGGGGGGTCTGAAACCTCAGCTGTAAAGGATTCTTGTAGCCACATACTAGCTAGGAGACTCCAAAATGTATTGTGTCACTGTGAGCCAGCTCTCCGAGAAGATGATACTAGGGGAAGAAAAAATACACAGTTTTGAGCTCTTGTCTATAGGTGTGATTGATCGACTGCTATGCACGCCGGTGCAATGACCATACTTACTTCTCCAGTGCGTGAGGACAACCCGTTCAACCAATATAAGAGTGCGTCCTCCAGTTGAGAGTTTTCAGCAGGGTTAGTATCCGCATTTGATTCCTTTGCCTTGATGAATGTGTCTGCATTCGTTTCAGGAGTTGGTCTACTTGAGACGGAGGACCGAGTGGGACAGTTTAGGTGATGTAAAAAACATACGGATCAATGCTAGGAACATCCGAGGTAATGACGGTTGATGACTCTTCACTAGCTGAATGCGGTTGTTTCGTATCGGTTGCATTTTCACTGTCAGGGAAGATTAGTGCTTGGTTGGTTGGACTTACCCCCCAAGGCTGGCCAGACGATTCATATAGTAAATGACAGCATTCTATATCCAGATTTTAATGGGGAACACATAGAAAGGGAGCAGGCGAAAAGTTGTTGTGAACCACACTATCGGTTGGTAAAACAAGTAAATTTATGAACAGATAGATATGTTTTGATGAAAAACATGATACTGAGTTACAGTAACTCAACGTTATTGACTAAGTAAAAAAAAATGAATCCATTAAACCTACTATCTTTCGGTCGTACGTTGCACACCTGTTCGTTGTGGCACTTTTATGTGCACAGCGGAGTGATTAGCCCTCAATATTTTATTGCATCGTTGAAATATTGGGTACAGCGCGTAAATCTATACGTGAAATTTCCTTCCGCAGCTACAATTAACATCACATACTGACCTTACTTTCAAGCGACTCACCTCTGTGTGTCCACGAGTTGGATTGATAGATAAGTCTGCAAAAACCTGGGCAAGGCAGCAAAGAAATCATCCCCGGTGCTGCTTGATTATTTATTCTATGTACTGTAATTCTCAACAAACATTTTCACAGTGCAGTCCTATGGATAGCATCGAGGGTTGCCTGGATGCCAAGAAACAAAATTATCGTTTGGCTCTAGCTAATATGACGGCGCTGTAGCAACCGTCGGAAGCCAAAGGAGTGAACGATACATCCACGAATGGGGCGAAACCCAGCCGGCTCTTCGCAGGTCTGCTCTTCAGACAATCAGTTTTTTTACTATATACACTTTTTACATGATGAACGGCAGAAGCGGTGAATCCTATAATCGCGAAGAAATGCTGCTCAGTGATGGGAACCGCCAACATAAGTCCCGGAACTTCGAAAGGCGAGCCACATAAGGCCTCAATAAGTTAGGGGTGGCGATGAACCGGACGATAACCAAGCTGTCTACCACAAATCTGTGAAATCGGACGGAAGCCAACAGCTTTGGAGTAATTAGGATTCGGGGTATCTACCTTTAGTTGATGCAGTTACCGCATGGGTGCTTCTTATTGATGGAGACAAAATCGCCCAAACTCCCACCCATCCACACACACATTGACGAGGAGGGGACCTGCATGATGTTTTAAAGGATAGAATTTACAAATATTGAACAGGATTTACTCCATCTTGAAATGAAGCTAGAGGAAGGACGTAAGAGCTCGGCGCTTTGACTTCCCAAAACTTGGAGCCCGTAGCGTATTTTTGCCTCAGAAGGTAGGTATGTCGAAACCAACCAAAGACGGAACTTGTTTCGGAATAGCTAAGCTAAGCTGACGTCGCTGACCAGCTTAAGTGTCCTAAAGTGCTCCAGCCAGGAGAGAGACGTACCGCGCACAATCGGCTGCTGATTGGAATCCAGTCAAGAAGCGAGCGCTCAGCCTTGGAACTTACCGCAATCTAGACACCAGCAACACCGCGAGCTTCGGATGCCGAATCGCCTGACACATGAAGGGTGAAGCGTGAGATTGAGGTTGGTTCAGGAGAACGCAGAGATAATGGAAGTAGGGTCTTGAATTCGTGTTTCGGAGACACAAAATACATCTACATTGAAAGTTTCGAGAGTTTTAGCCAGGGCAGCTTGTTGGCCAATCTGATAGAGCGTGCGGACATTGAACGCGGCCAAGTGAAAACGGGATTTTGGCTTTAAAAACCCTATAGCTTCTGAATCTCTGGCCTTGATGGTAAAACGCTGAGTGATATTCGATGAGTGGCGTAAACAGGAGGCACCTGGGATTATTCGAGGTTGAGAAGAAGAATTAGTCAGAAAAGAAGGGTCGTTTTCCAAATGTGTGTCCAAGACATTAGGGCTCGGCATACTTCGCGGTAACCCACACCGACGAAGGGGGTTCTCTTTGGGAATCCTAACCCGAAACTTTGACTTAGGAGTCTGACCCGCAAGACAGTGGGGCGTAAATCCAACGCGGGAGCGTGAACGAAGGACCCGTGTGGGAGCTTCTAGATTCTTGTCACGCACGGCCTTTGAATTTAGATCCATTGTTTTGTTCACTGGTGCGTTGATTGTCGGTCCGCTGTTCAGGATTTATCCTTAGCCTCATACACCCAGTGAGACAGGTGGAATGTAGACGGGACAGCACCTTATTGGCTAGGGGCTACCCAGCTTGGGTGGGCGGTAGCTGTCCAATGAAGTGCGAAGACTTCTCCCACTGTCGAGAGGAAGCCCCAGGTACCCCGCTCCTATGTTCAACTAGCGGGAGTTCTTTGACCGGTAAACTGCCCCTCACCGGGCTTATTTGCTAGCGTGACCTATCCAGGGGCGTGTGGATAGAAGGAAGAAGCCAGGAGGTGCTCAAGCAGCTGGCTTTGTGATACTGAGCTTCGTTTGGCCTCTACCCGTTAACGTTTTAGGCATGATTGGATCTACGGCTGTGAGAAGCCATCCTGTGTAGCTCGCAGGGTCAGTGAGGCACGCAAGCCATCACACCACGTCAAGGTGCAGTCTCGTCGTGATGAGCAGTCTCGGATATAATACGTAACTATTGATTGTGAATAGATGAATCATCAGCTTTACAGAGCTTTTCGCTCAAACCCAGATCTTCCCTATCGGTGACCCAAGTGAGATGAAACGAAAGAGCAATTTCCATGGTGGCAGAAACTTCCAGCTAAGGTGCACGTCGAAACTTCTAGATTTGGCGAACTCAGTGTGGGCTTACGGGGAGTTCAGGTTTCATTACCAGTGGCGTTTTGTTATGCTCCATACCGACCGTGATCGATCATTATAGGTCTAGAAGCTGCAGAGTTTTAGCGGAAATACGAGTAGGGCTGAAACAAATCAAATCAGAGGAAGGCAGAGCATTCCTTATTTTAACAGGCTGGTTTAATTATCGCTTTCTCCCTAGTGTATTTTCAAAGACCAGTAGGCAAGCTGGTCGGGAAAGCTTAAAGCAGTCTAATCAAAGCTATGTCGAAAGTTGGGAACGTTCACCGAAGCAAATGGACAGTTATACCCAAACCAGTGCGTGATAGAATTCAAAGGGACTCCTCTAGTAGGACAGGCAGCCCAGTATACACCCCTACCCCTATTTCAGGCACATAAATGTTATAAAACTGGGTCCGTTGCTGGCATGAGGAGGGCGGACACTAAGTGACTCACCGGTAACTTCATATGCAGTTTTTACAACTATTATCCACGTATGTTCGTGTGGTAGTTTTGGGTACTCCGGTAAAACGGAGTTAAAGGAAGATTGGAATGTACAAAATCGTGTCAAGGTAGAAAAAGAGAAGTCATGAGGACTATGACTGCAGAGATAATGAGTAGATGCTTGAGTGGCACTGTCTGCGAATCTTCATCATAACATGCAGTTTCTCTAACCACCAGTTAAGCTGATTCCGAGATCCCAATACAGGGGGTCTAACGAGACCGATGTGAGCAAGCTTCCCGGTCAGGCTTTTCTCAACCACATGTAAAATCCTAGTTTGACCACCCTTGACTGGTTTTCCACACATCACATTTCCCGGTAAACATTGCAAGCGGAAACACAACACATACCTCAACCAACGTAATCTATGATTGTTGGCTCCAATGGACGACCGCGGTTCTTTAAAACTCTGCGTCTAACTTCCACATTGCTCGTCTATTTGCCACACCAAACTCGAGTAATGCTGTATAGATAGTGGTGTTCAAGCACTAAAAGTCTATCTTTATCTTGTTCCCATAATGGTGAAATCTTTGTATCGTAGAACAGCTCTGGAAAAACTTCTACTGCTTGCAGTCCACCCTTTACAGACTTAGCTAAATCAGCTGGAATTACCGAGATAAAAGATAAAAATGAGGTATACAGATGTAGACAGTCCCCCGCTGTGAAAAGCAGCAGGGAGAGAGGAGGGGGTGGAGTCTGAGAACGGATGAGTTTCAGTCGAAAAAGCAAGGGGAGACTAAATTTAGAAGTGATGTACATGTAACTATTGTTTTAGCACATGTTTTAACCAAAATGTGTAACGGAGCACGGTCTGTTTGCGAGCGGATGATTGCGCTGCAAACTGTATTTGTTAGTGCTTTTGTATGGCAATGACCAAAAATCTACTGCTGGAAACAGTTGATGGCGGAGCAGAAGTGAAAAATTCTATACCCATTATTTACAATGGCCATTTAAACAATTTTACGGCAAGCTCATTTAGATGATCCTTACTTTAAAATGACCACGGAATAGTTAACTCCAATCCCCAGCAAACCGACATAGGCCCCGTGGACTATGTACAAAAGGTCTGAGCGCATAACGACTTGAATGGTGCAATGGCAATTTTGAGCGTATATCATTTCTCACAATGGCAGTGCGCATAGGTGACTACCCATAGCTGATGAGCCAACTGACTGAGAGGTCTTGAGTTTGGTCGAGCTGGATGGATATTGTGAAAAATTCTGCCTTTGATGTATTGACTTCTAGCTCAAGCGCCTTAGACGATTGAATCATATGGTCCTCGGGAGAGCAGAGTTGTACGCTACTGAGCGCGTCCCGGGGTCGCCGATAGGGGAGCCGCCGTCATATTACGGCTAACCGCGAATAAGGTAGGCCTAGGCCCCCAGAACAAGCGGTCACGGACGATCAATCCATCGACTACATTTCCGTGCTCTTTTCGCACGTGCTGAACAAGGCTGGAAGAAGCGCCGCGGCGGTCAGACTATGACATTGCGTAGAAGTATGAAGAAACTTTGGCTTCGGTTGGTGCATCCAGCCCTCCAGATTGGGCTCAAGGGATGAGGATTGTCGGTGGTTACAGACGCTGAGAGATACGACCCAGAACAGAAGTCAGTGGCGCGAATGTTGTACGGTCTACCTGTTGAAGTCCCGTGCTCCATAAAAAACGATAAACTAACACAAGAATATCAAAAACTGTACGGTGAAACAGATAACAAAATTGTTGTTCTCGTTATTGACCTTAAATAACTGACCCCTTTTTACTTTTCTATATATCCCAACGCACCATGTTCTGTTATTCTTGTTGTTGCGTTGGCACCAAGCTTGCTCGCAAGTCAGTTTTGTTGTTTATTGCTCAAGAAAACTATATTATTTCCACATTCTAAGCCGAAGATTCAGACCTTCGAGCTTAATTGAATAACGACGTAGACTAATAACTAACTCACTACGAATCCCATCGTGTAGTTGAACAATACCAAAACGAGATACCAACGAACGATACCAAACGATACCAACTTAGTGGTAATTCCGATGTTTGTCACCCGTGCACTCGAGCGCGAGCCCGTGACGCTGAAGAGGCTCACTATTTTTTGCATATCATTGCTCTTCAGTATTGCTCGTAAGGAGGCTACTTTTCATTTTTACTTCCTTCTGTTGAGTATACGATGATACAATTTTAAGGAAGGGAGAAGTGGCCAATCAGAGGGCTGCGACACAACGCGTAATGGGGAAAGCCAGGCGGTGGTTGTGGGATTCAAACACACGTCCTCCGGGGTGACAACTTCGTGATGTTACCACTGGGTTACTACCGATCGAGTCCAATCCGTACCGGAGGTCAATAAATGGAGTGGCAGCTAACTGTCGGAACACATGATGATTTTTTTTAAACTCTATAAGTGTGATGATTTGGTGGAAAAAACTATCTCCACAAGGAGACCATCATTGAATTGGTTGTCTTCTTCTGCTGTGAAACGATTGAGTTAAATGACGAAGAAACTTTGGCTATCAACTCGATAATAATGATACTCTTATAAATTTGTAACTTCTATTGGGAACTGAAAACTTTTTGATCCTAGAAAGATCGGAGAAGTACACGGTTACATGGTAACCTCTGTACACTGCTGAAATTCTGCATCCCCCCTGGGGCTTTGATGGTTTTCATTTTGTTAATTAGTGTCGCCATGCTTGATCTGCTACCGGATGCTTTGCAGTCTACCTCAATTGGGCATTCCAGATTTCAGCGTCTGTGCGAGATGTAGATCGATTTTATCGCATATCAAAACGTTCGGCCCATCGCAGAGTTTCGTCTCACCAAGTTGGGAATGAGTTACCCGCTTGAGATACGCAACACAACTTGTGCTGGTAAGTGTCTAGTGGATGAGGCTCGGATTAAATGCAAGAGATTGCAGCAGTGTCCTACGTTGGAATCTGTTTCCATTTTCTTTACGATTTCGGACCACTTTGTTGATATAGTTTCTGGTCGATGGTTTCTGACGTTATTCGACTGGTTTAAGCTGGTTTCCCTAGCTTCGGTAAACAACGGAAACGGTTTGATGAGTATCAAATTGTTCTGGAAGCGTGGTTCTATGGAAGCGGCCGTGTAGGCGCACGTCCTTGACATAGGTTACTCGTTTTCACCTGAGTCTTCACTGCCCCGGGTAACAGAGATGACCAACTGCAATACTACTGCGACTATGAGTGCTTCAAGGAGATCGTTAGGGAACTGATCTGAGTTTGCTGGGACGGCAAACTAGGTGGTGAGTAGCAAGATGGTACTTGAAACATGTGTCCGGTTTATTCCGNCCACTTCGGTAGCCGTGTAAGATTGATAGTCTTCGACTGGTGATTTCCAACAAGATCGGATTAGGATGCAGTCTAGCTGACAGACTGTGTTGATTGTTAGAATACCATATAACCAAACTTTTTAGGATTTTGGAGCTGTGTGTTAGATACTACTAATCAGTTGTGATTCACAGAGTTTATTAGCCGACTGCCATTATCGCAACTTTTCCTAGACCGAATTTCCCTACTGCCGTTGCAAGAGCCAGTGCGTTCTAATCATTTACAACAAGCAGGACATCATGTTTTGGTACCCGATCCAATACCTCCTGTAACTGAGGAATATATCCTTAGTATCAGGCCCCGTGGCAAGTGTGTGCGTGGGGGAGGAGGGTAGACTGAAGTGATAAAAAGGTTGAAAGGATCGCTAAAACGAGCTATAGTAATTTCGGTGGATATACGTTTCAGCTGACCCAGGTATTAGGCAATGGAATTGCGGTGACTACTACGCCGCAGAGCTCGCTGTGAAATATGCAGGTGTTGTTCACTACGGATACTTTTATGCACTGCACACAGTGGTGGGCATCGGACAGACAAGCGATCCGCCAGTGATGCTGAGTTCGGGCTGCGACATGTTGACTTCTTGGGTTTAGCCGGATATTCCAACAGGTAATGTAGACCTCCTATTAAATTTTTCAACCAGTTAATTTTTCCCCTGGATCACGAGGTGTATCACTCATCACCAACATCACCATCATCATGATCATCATTGTACATAGTAATACAGTGGAGCGAACTTCACTGATCGCTGCCAAACCCATATTGCATACAAGATAAACGAGAATGTTCAAAGAGGATAGGGATTAGATTTACTTTTAGGGACGGAAAAACAATGCAAACCTCTACGGTCAACACATAGAGAAAACAGTCTAACTGTACATACATACTATTTCAAGCATTCTGGTCTGATAAGAAGTGACAGCATGATCGCCATTGCTGTCGGTTNCCTTCACTGTCTCCAATAAACCGGTCACGGAGTATTTTTCGACCCCAACCCGGATGACGAGAGACACCTACCCTACCTAATCGCTTCATGTATTTCTTCACACCTAGTCACCACGTGTGTTTCTCCAGCCTGCAACAGCCACTGTGAATAAGGCGCGCTGCAGTAAGCGATCGTCGGACATACACAAAACGTGTCCTAATCAACTGAGCCCATTGAGCTGGGTTCGGTACGATAGCGAGTTCGATGCATTCCCAAACACCCGACGACTTACTTTAAGGTTACTAACCCGCTCAACCCATCCCACGTTGGCCACACTACGTATTCATCCATCGTCAAAAAACACAAGGCGACGGATTTCATCTACCAGCAAATTCAAGGTCTCACATCCGTAAAACAGAACTGACTGTACAGCGGCGCAGTATACGCGACTTTCCACCTTCAGTGAAACGTCACGTCGCCGCTGCAGGTGTTTAAGTCCTGCGTACGCCGATCGAGTCTTGGCAATGCGGGCAATTATCTCCTTTGATGCACACCGTCGTTGGTTACACAGTTACCTAATTACAAGTAGTCAACTTCAGCTAATTCCTGACCGTCTAGTTTCAGAACAGAACTCGGCAACACCTAGTCGATACAACCGCAACCTGGTCGAAATCCTGTTTGTTTTTCGTGGATATTTGTCTCCCTAAACGGTGTCAAACGTCGAAGTATGATGGAGGCTAGTAACTTGATGACGATTGGGGTCAAACTTATTCCATGGTGATTTTCGCAGTCGTAATCGTTGTATCACTTCTTAGGTAGCAATTTAGTGCCCTTCAATAGAATGCAGGCACTTTCAAGAAAGACCTTGAGTTAGCCTGAATCATGTCTGTTGGACGATGGCTTCATACTACAGGTGCGCAGAAACCATGAGCCGATGAATCCTTCAATGTGGACATGAAACAGATTCAAGTCTGCTCTATGGGAATGCGTTGAAAATTTACAATATTAGATCGCAAACGAAAGGGTATTGCTGTTACCGTCCTTATACCAAAAAAAGTCAAGAATCGTGTTCAGAAACTAACCTCTCCAGTTGGTCCTTGAAGCTTAGGGACCCAGTCTAACAAACCAGAAAAAGGATTCTCCGATTCTGATTGGGTTATGGGGGCAGTCTCGTTTGTCTTCTCTAACGTTTCAGAATCCCTAGAATATGGAGTCAATCATAAGTTCAAAAGAGGACATTACTTATTATCTGATGGCGAGATGTCTCCCTGATCGCCTTCTCCGACATCTTCCTTTTCGGGCTCGCCAATAACGCCCCTAGAGAATCGTAACCAAATTGCAAGAAACTTACGATACAAAGTCAGAGATAGCACCAACGTACCCTTTGAAGAAGTTCTGAAAAGAAATAATCTGGGACATAAGAAAACACTTACCATAAGAAAACCAGATATGGCAAGCAATGAAAACGTTGACTATTGTGTTGATCTTCCTTATAGAGCTGAAACAAGAAATGTCACCGTGAAATACTCATGATAAAAAATACTTTGAACCAATGGACAAAAAACAAACGAAAATCTCGCCATGGAAAATGCCAAATATCTTGAACAGATTACATCTGACATTTTTATCCCAGAAATAACTGCAACCTTAAATATGTGACTTTCGAAATTGTCTCGATCCGAAGCTTGAAATCCCTAAGGAAAGCAATATCTAAGACCACAGAATTCTCCAGTCCAAAAGAAAGTGTAGTCCACAAATAATGTAGAAAAACTCGCAGATATGCTGTGATTTCATGGAATATTTTACAGAAAACATGTGAACGCGAAACTGCTTATTCTCGTCTTTACTTGAGATATTAGCATCTTCGATGCAGAGAAATCTGGGGAAATCAGAAAAGCATTTCAGCAATGATGCAATTGTGTAGGATATCAACCAAATGCAACAGAATAGTAAAAGAGTTGAAGGAGAACTTAGACAAATTCATTTTTCTGCACATTTCAGGTTTCAAAACCGTTAACCATGCACTTTCGTGCGCCCGTTTTGATGGCCCATTTAGATGAAACAGCAGAATGATCACTGGAATGTTGGGAGCAAATTCAAGCGGAAGATAGAGAAACCATATAGACCGATGTTACAAGAATAATGAGGAGATGCATGAGCGCCATTGTTTGCGACACCCAGCCATGTCGCTTAGTCTCTAACCATTGGTGACCATCATCCCCAGGTCCCCAGCCAGGGAGCCTAACCGAGCCTATGTGACCTAGCCTCCTGGTTAGGGTTTTCATACCCTCATGCCAGGTCTTAGTTTGACCACCCTTGATCTTTTTCCAACCGCTACCTGTCTCGGCAAACATCGCTCGCCGCGGAAACCTATCTGGTGACATGCGTACGTAGCACGTCCCAACAAAAATAATCTATGAAGGTCGATTACTTGGTCCACTGGACGACCGCGATTACCTAAAACTCTACGCTTAACCTCAGCATTACTTGTCCGGTTGCCGCACCAGACTCGTGCAATGCTACGTAGACAGCGGTGTTCGAACACCGACATTCTAATTTTATTCTGTTGCCGTAATAGCCAAATATCTGCACTGCATGGCAGCACTGGCTGAACTGCTGCGGCATACACTCGACCCTTCACAGACAGCCGGATTTCGCGACGGCGCCCTAAATGTAGCAACGTTTTACACTTTGAAGGTGCAAAACGCATACCGAACATGGCAACACTAGCACTCAAACTATCCAGNTAATCTAGATCAGACAGTTTACCACCCCGGAGTAAATCGATAACGCTATCCTCGCACGAGGATAGGATCATTGCAAGAATTAAATCTATCACAAAGTTAAAAAGAAAAGGAGAGAGAGGGCAACCCTGTCGAAAACCACTTTCCGTGGTGAACTCGGGTGAAAACGTACCGTAAACTCGGACTCGGCTTCGGCTGTTATTGTAAGGGGATTGTAATATTGAAATAAACGTCTCAGGCACACCCTTCACAGGATAGGCAGCACCAGAGTTCAAAGCGGTCGACGGAGTCGAAAGCCACTTTTAGATCGAGGAAGATAGAAATGGTGGGTCTAAGAAAGGAGTGTCTATGTTCTAGAATTTGACGAAGTGTGAAGATGTGGTCAATACAGCCTCGACCAGGTCTGAAACCGGCCTGGTTCCAACGCGTACATCGTTTACGTGCGGCAGACAATCAACGGAGTATGATGTCGGCGAGAAATTAAGATGCAATGTTGATTAAACTAATTTCCCTGTGGTTTTCACAAGAGGACCTGTCGCCCGTCTTGTAAATCGGTATGATCATTAATTCACATCATTCAGTTGGAACCTGTTGCCTCTCCCACACTAACCCCAGGAGTTTCGTTCACTCAAAAACGAAGGCTGGACCTGCATCCCTAAAAATCGATGGGGACATCCCACCGGGACCGGAAAACTTATACCTTNTGATGTCAACTGACAGTATTTGCACAGTTGAACCGGGTATAGAGAGGTCTGGTGCTGACGAGGGCCAGCTGAACTGAGTCCTAAAATGTTCTGGGCATCGATCAAGACGGCGTTGCTGAATATGAATCAGTGTGCGGTCGGACTCTTTAATTACCTCACGCCTGCTTTCCTTGGACCTGTACTCCTAATTAATCGGAAAAGATTGCCACTATAACCGATAGCCGGAGCCTTCTCCATCTCCCCACACTTTCATACCCACCAACTCTCGTGGTTATTCTTACTTTACTTTACTTTACGTCGGCTGGCTCCTGGGAGAGCCTAAGACGGCTTCACGGATATCTCGAATTGCCGCTGCCCACGCTCGGCGATCTGCGGCAAGATCGGCGCATATTGTGATGCAGCTTGACTTCCACTGGCGAACGCCGTAGACGGAGCGGAGACCAAGGTTTTCAGTATCTTTTCGTACCGTGTCAAGCCAGGTTTTCAACTGTCCACCGTGCCGACAGCGCCAGTTCGGGAAGGGAGGCGGTGCCAAGACAGCTTTTGTCAGGTCGTTATTGGACTTACGAAGAATGTGGCCAAACCATTGTAGTCGTCGCCGTTGTATTGAAGTTCTCAGTCGTACAAGATTAAAACACCGATTTCCGATGGCTTCGTTTGAGAGTTGATCCCTCCATGGTACTCCCAGAATGATTTTTAAGCACCAGTGATCGAAGACTTCTTATCTCTGACAGTCTTCGACTCTGAGAGGCTAGGTTTCGCAGCCGTAAAGCAAGACAGGACGGACTGCTGCGGAGAAAACTCGGATTTTTGTTTTGAGGCTGATTTTGTTTCTGCGCCAAAGGGGATTCTTTAATTGTAAAAACGTCCTTCTTGCAGCGTCGACGCACATTTGCACCTCGTCCTTAGCTTGGCCGTTGGGGAGAATGATTGAGCCCAAGTATTTGAAGCTTTCGACGGATTTGATCCGCTCGCCGTTTAGTAGTAAAGCATTCTCGGGAATGTCGCAAAGGTTTTGGTTTTTGACGTGTTCATCTCTAGGCCGATTTTGGAGGCCTGTCGATTGATGCGGTCAACAATTACTTGGAGGTTGGACATGTTCTCGCCAAAGACGACGATATCATCCGCAAATTCTAAATCGGTGAGCCATAAGTTCGGAAAGATCTGGATTCTATGGTATCCTTCTATCGAGCGACACATAATCCAGTCCATGGCAAAGTTGAACAGCATTGGGGACAATGGGTATCCCTGTCGCACTCCAGATCCTAACCCGAACGGGAAAGATTCCTCTCCGTAGATACGGATTCGAGCGCTAGTGTTAGAATAGTAGGATCTCATTAAGTTGACAAGTTTGACTGGGATACCATCGGCCAAAACTGTGTTCCACAGGGATTCGCGATCTACGGAGTCGAATGCCGCACAAAAATCAATGAAGCAGACTGTTGTAGGTTGTTGAAACTTGTGGCGATGTTCCAAGAGTCGACGTAGAGTGAATATCTGATCGATGCAACCCACACCGGGGCGGAATCCCTTCTGATTAGGACGAGTGTGTGCGTGCCTTGCTGCAGCAAAGCGGTTCAGCAAAAGTTGTGCAAAAACCTTAGCCGCCACGTCAAGTAAGCTAATGCCTCTGTAGTTTTCGCACACTGATTTGTCACCCTTTTTAGAGAAAGGTAGTAAGATCGATGTGGTCCAGTCAGTTGGGAAAATTTCGGTTTTCCAGAATGCACAGAGATATGAAGAGGGCTTAACATGGCTGAAGAACACTTTGCGTAGATTTCGGCGGTATCCCGTCCTCACCGGGAGATTTCCGTGGCTTCAGATGGCTGATGATATCTGAGACTTCTTCTACTGATGGCGGAGCGCAGTTAGCTTCGTATAGAGATGGCGAGGAGGGCGCATACGGAAGTTAGATTTGAGGGCGATTGAGAAGAAGACTAAAGTGCTCCACCCATCGGGACATTTTTCTCTGCGCATCAGAAATGAGCTCACCGGAGGCGCTGCGCAGCACAGAGTGGGTGACCTGTTTCTTGCCCAATGCTGATCGAATAAGTCGGAAGAGGGTCGCCGTGTTGCCCAGGTTAGCTGTTGTCTCCATTTTCGTAGCCATTTCATTCCAGTAGTTGCATCTATCGTTTCTGGCTGATCGTGTTGCTTGTCGTCTGAGATCGCGATAAGCAGATGATTGAGCAAGACGGGCCTCTTGGGCCACGTTAGCTAACTGGATGGTGTGGCTGGGTATCCAGTCCTTCAGATGACGTGGTCTAGTGCCTAGTGCGTGTAGAGCAGCTTGTTGTATCGATGACTTCATTCTGGTCCACTGAGTTTCAACCGAGCTTCCTGTGTTACCTTGTGTACCGAGGGGATCATTTGACAGCTGTGCAGTTATCATGCTCATTAGTGTCTGGCATTTCTCGTTGTTCTCCAGTGGAAGCACATTTAGGCGTTTTGAGGGGACGGTCTTCCTGCGAGTAGTTAGATGGAATCTAACTTTCGCGCGAATTAGTAGGTGATCAAATCCGCTTTGGTTCCCGCATTTCGCCCGCGATAAGATCGACAGTCTTCAATCGAAGAAACCCATCGTGAACGGATAAGAACGTAATCGATTTGATGCGCCGTTCGGCCGTCGTTACAGTACCACGTTAGAAGATGCTTTTTTGGATGTTGAAACCGCATGTTTGTAACATACAATCGATTATAATCGGCAAAGCTGAGTAGTCTGTCGCCATTCTCGCAGCGCTGGCCCAGGCCAAACCTCCCTATGATGTGCTTCGTGGCCTCTGTTTGTGGACCAGTTCGAGCGTTCCAGTCCCCTGCTATGACAAGTACATCCCGTTTGGGTATTTCATTAGCATTCGATTGAAGGCTGCCATAGAACTTATCCTTGACGTTGTTGTCAGATGGGAGAGTCGGGGCGCATACAGCGATTACTGAGAGGTTTGCTGGATGACTCCTGAATCGGGCTACTGCAATCCTACAGTGTATTGGTTTCCAGGAAAGTAAAACACTATTAGCCCAATGGCTTAAAGCAAGTGCCACTCCGTGTTGACCCGACGTTTCTTTGCCGCAGTGGTACAACCTGGGATTTTTATACTTCTGGGGCCGGAGCCCGCTAATTTGACTTCTGAGAGGCATGTAATATCTAGCTGATAGTCATATAGCGCGCGTATCGTTATTGCCTGACTCCCGGCATCTAAGAGTGTTCTTACATTCCAGCATCCAATGTAAGAAGTTTTGCGTAGTTTGAGGTGTCCAGTGCGCATACTTGTCGCCCGGGCCACTGGA
>UZAN01046069.1:16262-30311 GCA_900618425.1 Echinostoma caproni
GGTGAACAATGTGTGTGTTAATAGGAAAATATAAACAATCAACTGGAGACTAGTTCGAATTTATTCGTTGGTGGTCATGGTGCTAACTGGGTTGGTTAAAAACAACATAAAGTCTAGTTTTACAGCATGCAAGAACTGTGGTTGGAAAGCAGTGACAGCGTGCTATCCTGCTGGTTGATTGAAGAGAACCAAGCCCACATGAAGACAGATTGGAAAACACTCGGTGTTCGTAAGGATTGTGACAAAGGGCACGTGCACATACCTGAGCGAATAGGGAATGTGTTTCCAAACAGTTTGGATATTTCTGAGACAATTTGCGGAAATCTTCAACACGAGCAGTGGCACGATCCGGATTTGATTCGTTTAATGCGCGCCGGTACAGTGTGTACAGTCTCTGAGCCTATTGCGGTGATAAGAAAGAAAAAGAAGAGAAAACAAAGATAGGAATGATGTAGACTAAAGGTGAACTGATAAAGAACCATTTATATCATGCATATCGAACACGAGACTGATCTGCGTAGTTTAATATGAGAAGAGAAAAAGAACTGCTGGTATCTGGTCCCGGTAGGGTACTTTGTTGCATCCGACTGTTGACGGGACACAGTGGTTTGAAATGGGACATTTTTGCTTATTAATCTAACCATCACCGACATAAGACAAGCTCGTATCGTGTCATGCTAGGTGCATCTATTAGTTCAGCATATTTGTTTTTGTTCTACTATCGGAGTACTTTTCTGAATTGTAAGCAGGCAATCGAAAAATATTACCGCATATATCGCCGTGTGGCTGATCGAAAAGATAACCCATAAGATGATCACAAATTAGGGGTTCCCGGTAGTGATTTCATCTCTGGGTAATAAATTTGCTATGCTCCCATAGGACGGTTAGTTTCATTTGGTCCATGGCAGTCACCCGACTCACTTTTGGCTCCAGCTAGTTTCTTGGACGGAAAACAACGAAACTCAGGTAACTGCTTGGCAAATTAACTGAATCGTGAGGATAACCGGTTGCTTCGGAACATGCTGGGTAGCAACTTCATCCATGCAAGTGAAACGCTTCCAGTGGACTGAGTGCAAGAAATCATATTATTGATCCGATGAAAAGGAACGTGATATGAATCCAAGCACATCAATGTAACAACTCCAACTACTTTCTGTACTTTCATATATGGTTGTCTAAAAGCAAAAAGCACTTGCTTGAATAAAACACTGAGCAGTAATCGGCAAATCATGCGTACAAAATTCCCATGACACTTCCTAAAGCCAGCTCATCCAATCAAAAGAGAGGTGTAAAGCGGATATCAGTTTGCTAAAGCAAGTGTTTCGTAGAACGTCGAGTTCCTTTTCTTTGAAAATGCATAAAAACTGATACACGGTACTAAAGTTTTATATTATTATTAATAATTACGACTGAAATGATCACTGTGCATGTCACACAAAAATCTGTCAATCATCTAAACTAGGATTCGTTTTCGTTTCAGAAGGGATTCGACGGAGGTTAATCTCTCGCTGTAGTCTGCTGCTCTGTGCGGCTCTCAGAGACCGCCCACTGCAACCCTCCGAAGTGCGGGAGTAACTCAACAACAACTTACCTCACACTATGAGCCTTTTCTCTACTCAACCACTAGATCTCGCTATATCAAGAACAATTGAACCGAATGCCGGTTAACTGACACCCCATTACAGGACACTATCTCAAATGATTCCAAGTAGACGACTGAACGCAACGGATTTATTCAATTATATCAACGACGTTCGTGTATTCAGGAAAAAAACTCAAGGTTGAAACGAGCTCATTTATGGTACCGTACCGAAAAACGTCATGTGCATGTATCGGTCAAACAGGTTTAAACGTGTAAGAGAGTGAACCATTGGTGTGGCAAGTGTTTATTTTCAATAACTCCAAGAATAACATTCTGATCTACAACAAAGGTGATGGTTTTGGTTAGAACACTGTGTGCTATCTGCTAGGGATTCCCATAGATTATACGTTGGAAAATAACAAGATATGCAATGAGGAAATAAAATTTGCCTCATCGAAGAGAAAATGGAAAATTTCAGTGGACTAAGGTTGCGAAGAAATTGAGGGGTTGCGCGGAGGCTACTGTTTATGACACCCAGCCATATCAGTGTCCAAAAATATTGACTACAATGATCCCAAGGTCCCCATCCAAGGAGACTAACGCGACCTGAACCATATATACATATATAATAGTTAAACACAAAAGCAAATAAGGACGGGGAAAATTTGGAGGTTTATATCCAGTGGAATGAATACCACCTTTTTCTCTTCTTGGTGCAACCATATGCCATGACAATATCAACTATCCGTTATATGTATTGCAAAATGGCAGTTAACGAGGAAGCACTTCCGCGAGTAATACGAATTCACAGAATCTTTAATGTGAATTATGCAGATGAGAACAGGCCAAGCCACAATTGTCCCCATTTTGCAAAGACTCACCTGCGCAATTGAAAACTCCGGCTTCAGTTTGACTGCGGTATTCAGGTCGTGTAACGCCTCGTCCAACTGATCAGCCAGTAAATTTATCTGTCCTCGATGCAAGTATACATCTGGGCACTCGGGGCAGGCACTTTGTGCGTTCTGAAAATCGTATAGGCAGGCGGCAAAATCCTATGGGGAAATGGCAAAAAGGAGTTAGCATAAGCGAGTGGTCCACATTGGAAGCGATTGCATGTTGGAAAAAGTTCTGCAATATATAATATATGTATGATGCGATAGGGAAAAATAATCCACACAATGAGCGAAATTTCTCATTTACGAAAACAAACACCACTGGGGGTATCCTAGAGCAGCAACGTCACATGTGTTGCGTAAAAGCTGTTCAGAAGTATGATCACACAAAAATTGATAGCCGAACGAACACAATATCACAAAATTCGAATATAAAAGGAAGGCATTTAGAGATGCCTTCGGAATGGAGAAATCCTATACTCAAATCACCGTGCCAGCTTTATTATTGCTTTGATCGGAAAAGCATTCCCGTGTGATACGGAGCACGTATCCGATCGTGGTCACGAGAACGGTAGCCAATTCACGGCTAACTATGGGCAATTTGATCCCGTAAACTGATTCTGCTGACCTACTGAGCAGATTTGGACAGACTAACCTCTGAAGCGAAAATCCGTTATGGCGAGTAAAGCCATGGAAAGTCCGAGCTCCGAAGGACTTCCTCAGCTCAATTTGGAGAGAATGCAATAAGGCTTGTTAGAGAGCAGTAACTTCTGTTGTCTAAGGTCTGGAACACTCGGCATGTCCCCTCCATCTCAAATAAAGGCCCACGAAGACATTGCGCCAAGTAAAGAGATAGAAGCTTACTTCCAATCGCGTTAAAGGTTTCGGAGTCCTCTATTCTTCGTAGATTGTACGAAGCATGCGAAGACCAGGGTGAGTTACGCGAGGGTCGTTCATGCATCGATCAAATCTCAAGCCTCAACAGAGCACCGTAATCGTTTTCAAAGACTAGCGAACACCGTGTTCTCAGACTTATGTGGTAAACAAATTTCATCCACAAAACTACAGTATGTAACCGTTTGTTGCGAGATGGTGTGCTTGAGAAACACCCGTCGATCCTCAAAGAGTTGTATCGTCATACTTCAGGTTCAGTTAGTGTCTATGGCTAGCTTTCGTCACACTTTGCCGTCTCCAGGAGAGTGCAACTGCGTTACTCTGTATCCCAATCCTCTTCCTATTGATAGTCTGTAGAATAATGCGACAAATCTAGTAAACGGTGGAACTGAATTCTTCTCATGAAACAGATTTCTTAACTTAGATTTTCAGATGGGTGGTCAAGCTAAGACCGGGCATGAGGGTATAAAAACCCTAACCAGGAGTCTGGATCATACAGGTTTCGTTAGGCTCCCTGGATGGGGACTTGGGGATGATCGTAACCGATGGTTAGACACTAAGTGATATGGCTGAATGTTCTAAACAGTGGCCTCCGTGCATCTTGTCAATTTATGTGCGAAATTAATCCACTGAAATTTTCTCTTTGATCCTACTTTCAAACTTTTCTGTCTTTCTCCCAATGTTCATCCAAATGGGCAGCCAAAAGAGCAACCAAAACCGGCGCACGATAGTGTATGTTTAATGGTGGTACAAACTGAATCTGAGATGAAACCGATTCCCGTGAGAAAATACACAGCGAGTGCAGCATGTTTTGAACCACTTGGAGATCCAGTTATCTACCCAAGGCAAATGCTCTGAGCTATCCCAATGCAAAGTGATTGTACAAACCTGATGGAAGCCTGTGCCGCACTCATTCAAGGTGATAGTTGAGAGCTTCAAGTACTTTGGGAGCGTGATCACAGTTGAAGATGATGTTAGGCAGCTTTACTGTTGTCCGGTTCAATACCACGCATAAACAAGAGGGGTCTTATGCGATTCACCACTCCAAGTCCCCGGGGCTAAGGTTACCAGTTTCCATCACTAAACAGCAGGTCCTCATGACCAAGGAGCTTACCTTGTCTGCTGTTCATCACACTGAGGTGTTATGAAAAAGAGGAGGTCATATTAAGGATAGGGGAAGCCAGAGTAACTTACAACAACCTTCGACGCCTATTGCCATGAGGACCGACAAGACAAGGGTGAACACCGCCCTGGTTCATCGCGTCTCCCTCAACAGTTGCGGTGAAGCAAACAGAAAAACATGGTCGATCTTGTCACTCTTCTTATATGCAACCTGTTTCCCTTTCTGTTCACATTGCTGTCGTGATGGAACCATGTTTCTTCTCCAGCAGTGCACCTCACTGCATGATCACGATCAAGTTTAGGAAGGGTTACAAATCTGACATATCACTCGACTGTCCGACATTTGTCGAATGTGTTGGTCACTCGTGTTGACCGCTCAAAGTTTTACAATAAAAATTCGCGCTAATGCACATGCAAGCGATTGTCCATGACGATTCTAATCTTCGCAGCAATTAATCTTACGAGTTAACAATAATGCTAAAAGAAGTTAGGTTACTTCTTCGGTTGGAGGAGTAGTAAAAGAATGAAAATGGGAAAATTGTATCATAATAATATGTACCAATTGCCAGCACACAAAGCTCACTTACCTGGTCCACTGACATGGACAAGCAAGCGGATTTGATCAGTGCGTTTACGCGTACAATGGTTTCAGCACCCGAGTCTTCTGCAGTAATGATCTGAAATAGACGACGCGCGTCCGCAGCCCGACCAGCCAGAGCCAGATAGGTTGCATTTAACAACAGTGCTCGACAGTAATTTGCCCGGGCTAGTCGTAACTGCTCCGCGTTTATGGACTCAACATCCGGCTCTGTGGTCGGAGTTGTTGATGTATCCACATCAGATGCATTTGCAATCGCAGAGACTGTGAGATTCGCTTCGTCCGCAGCACCTTTGTCTGTGTGGCCGTTTACCAACGGAATCTCGGGAGAACCAGCTGGATTTTCTTCCGAGGTTGCGGGAGCGGGAACCGCAGAATTGCCGCCGTTTTCTTTCACTTCGTCCCCATCAGCCATTGGTTTGCCAGAGTCCATGGCAACAGGATTTGCCAGAGCCTGATGAAAATGATTCACAGGTGAAAGGATATGACCCATTAGTCACGGAACGAACTAACAAATGAATCATGAAATTCACGCAGTGCAGTGCATCGGTGAAAGAAGGATAATCATAAGGATGCATTAATTCTTGTCATAAAAAGCAAAAATGAAGGAGTTAATCTCAAAGTCATTTCACTGAGATGAGTCTAGAACAAAGAAAACTCGAATAACTAAAGGAAGTTATCCATTTAATGACCAACGAGAAGAATGGATAGAATAACAATAAAAAACGGAACACAAAATCCTTATTAGAATTGTGATTCGTGGCCAACAAGTTGAAATCCTACACCCAAAAGATGAACCCGGTCATCGGAAAGCAATATTTGAAACGGGTTTTGCATTTGAGTCTAACCTCTGCCTGAACTGCGGGTGACAAATCCCACAACCTATGACCATCAACATTTATATACAAAGTAAACCTAGCAGAGTGGATCTTCCCAGTTTCATAAGTGTTTCTTATTCATGGTCGATATGTTCCTGCCATCACCACGAAACTGCACCTCAACATGAAGTGATGGCTTGCGTGTCTCCATGACCCTGCGAGTTAAACCGCAGATCCAATCATCCCTGAAAGGTCAATGGACAGAGGCCAGACGGAGATCAGTCTCACAAAGTCAGCTGCTTGGGCACCTCCTCGTTTCCTTTGACTATCTACGCTCACCCCTGGAAAGGTCACTCCAGCAAATGAACACGGTGAAGAGCAGCTTATCGGTCAAAAACACCCCGCTAGATAGGCATAGGAGCGAGATACTTGGGGCTTCCTCTCAAAGATGGGAGAAGTTTCCGCACTCTATTCCACAGCTAACTACCGTCCGCCCAAGTTGGGCAACCTCCAGCCAATAAGGTGCCTTCCCCATTCGCATTCCGATTGCTTCATTGTGTGCGTGAGACTAAGGGCAAATCCCGAACAGCGGACCGACAATCAACGCANTGAACCGGACCTCGAAGACCTTCTGTGACGGGTCTCGAGAACTTCCCACACGGGTTTTTTGGTCACGACGTTGGATTTACGCCCCACTGTCTTGCGGGTCACACTTTTGAGTCAAAGGCTCGGGTTAGAAGAAAACCTGCGTCGGTGTTGGATGCCGCGAAGTATTTCCTGCCCTTGAGTCTTAGGTATCCATTCAGTAAACCCTCTTTCTCTCTCTTATCTGTCTAGTTCTTCTTACTCCGAAATCGAACGTGATACCTCTTGTTTACGACACCCATGGGATATCACACACTGATTTACCCGTAAGGCTAAACATTCAGAAGCTACAGGAATTTCCAAACCGAAATTCAATTTTTCACTTATCTGCGCTCAACGACCGCACACACTGGCAGATCGGTCAACAAGCTGCCTTAGTTAGGACGCTGGAAACATCTAATTTAGACGTGTGCTGCGTCTCTAAAACATACAAGACAGAATGGTTTAGATAAGAGTTACTTCAAGTAACTGATGCGTGACCGCTAAGTGTGAGTCACGAGCTAGAGGACAGTGTGAGTGTAAAAAGCGAGTCACGGGTAATGACAATAGACAGTGAGTTCCGAGGATAATTGGAGTACAACTGCGTCGAGAAATGTGACATAACACCGAGTTTACCAATCGAATGGATACGAATTGTGCATGTGAAAGGCGTCTAGTGAACGATTATGCTCAGAGGATCCATAAACGGATCAAAGAAAATATCGTGATCAGGCAGACTTGAGGTGAGACAGCGGAAAGAATCCAATTGTTGGTTCCTGGTCTAGTTTCGTGAATACAATCACCGGTGAAACGAATGGAATGAGGAACCAATAAGTCACTTTGGTTACTGTACGCGTCCACCCAGGCTATGATCCAATAACAAGAAACAATCTTGAGAGTTTACAATCGTCGGCAAACAGTATCGAGAATGAAGACAAAAACAAATGACACGTAAAAGCTAAGATTAAAACGTGAAAACATACTGCTTCGAACAGGGTTACCGCCTTGCAAGCCCACTGCATGGAATTTTCATAATCTCCCTTGTTCAAACCGTCCAACGCCTTATCCAACGCGTCGTACGCTTTGCGAAACTGTTCGGGTAGGACTGGTTCATGTTGTTTGTCCGGTACCTCGGTCCGGATCGTCGATTCTGGCGATTTTCCCGGTTCGTCTGCACCATTTGACGCAGAAATGTTATTTTTTTCAGGTGAGTTCTTAGCGCTGACTTTATCGGTCTTTGCGAACGGATTCCAGGCAAACGCGCTGTTTAACCAAGTACATATAAGTATGTGTATGAATAGTAAATGGACCCGAAATAAAAAGGGTAGAAACAAGAGACACCAACTGCGATTCACGGATGTCTCAATTCAGAAAAAAATAACCGATTTGGGCATCAGTAGCTTCGTTGTTGTCTGGCTCAGTACCAAGCTTAGTCCGGTAAGCGAGGTCCCTAAAGGCTTTGAACGCCAAGTAACATAAACGGACGATAGGTCCACGTGACTATGGGGGTACAGTGTTTGTGTTGTCAAACAAAGTTAGAAGTGTACGATAAAAAATGTAGCAAGAACAAGGAAACTGAACGAAGGCGTTGCATAAAAAACATTACGGAAACACACTGACAGCAATCCACATACGTATCGTTCGGAAGTCAGCACCGTAAACAATGTGAGTGTCTCCCCCATTATATTCTTTGATTTTGACTTAACCATTTTTCGGCGTAAAACTTCCTCAGCGCTCTTCTGTTTGTCGCCCGTATAGTTTCGAACAATCTCATTTCTCTGGTAAATATGAATCTATCTACACCACAACGCTCTTCTGCAACGATTTTTCTTCTGTTTCATAAAATCAGGCAACTTGTACATACTGTTCTTATGCATCACTTGCTAGCGGTTTCTTGTTCGAATGAACTGTTTCTTTCACTTCCTGTCTGCTCTTTCTTGTTATTAAGTGCGGTGGGCAGTTGCAACATGTCAGGGAATCGGTATACACCTCTACTTTATTTCGAGATGACCAATCCGATTGATGATAACCGGGAAGAATCCACAGCCAAGCCAAACGTTTGACACTGGTATGATCGACCATTCACCATCTACATGCGTTTTCTTGTTTTTCCTCCTATTTGACAAATGAGTATGCATTAGGTGAAACAAATAGATTCCTGCAAGTTTCTAGCTGTGCTCATTATCTGTTGTGTTTCAAATGGGAATTCGTCGTGTATATAGCAAATGAAGCGTGAACTGAAAAGCTCGGAACCACTGGACAGCTGCTTCAACTTGGTTGGGTCTCATCAGCAGTGCGAATCCATCGACCCCACTGGAGATCGAACCCGGGCAAGGACCGTGGCCCGCAACAAACTTTCAAAGATGGGCTGTGCTATATCGTGTAAATGGAAAATGAAAAACGGTCTGACCAGCCGCCCGGTGGCCGAATGGGTAGCACGCTTGCGTTCTGCCCATGAGGTCACGGGTTCGATCCCCAGTCGGGTCGCACTGCTGATGAAACCCAACCGGGTCGAAACAGCTGTCCAGTGCTTCCGAGCCCTTCAGTCCACGCTTCATTTGCTATATACACGACAAATTCCCATTTGAAATTTAACCAAATCCTCCATTACTCACTGAGGTATTGTTTGGGAATTCAGTATCGAGATGATAAGTGCGATGACAACACTGAACTCACAGATTTCCATAGTTGTTTAGGAACTTCAAAAGCTCGGAACTTTCTATCTTTTTCTGTATTCTATCCAACCATGCCTAAACACAGATTCAATATTTTGGTTATTATTCGAATACTCACTTTGCAAATTATTTTGGATAATCAGGTTCATCAGCATCACTGCTGCTAATACATTAGGCGAATTAAAAACGTCATTTTAATGTGTAATGGATCCGTACGATAGCCATTTCGGTGGATCTGGATCATTTACAAAAAGAATATTTGCTTTGNCTTAATTCTCTTAGTAATCCGCATTTTCTTTTGCCTTTATGGACAAATTTACAGTGACGAATTGAGAAGAGGAGCCAATAAAAAGGTTTCTGGTACATTTTGTTGCTTAGTATCAGATAGACCGTACACTATAATACAATCCAGAGTTTGAAACGGACTGGTGTTAGGAATATGAGCCACTCTGTAAACATCGAAAAAAAACTAAGCCTCTTGCTAAAAAAAATTATACACACCGGATAACATTCGGGTGCGTGCGTGACCTTTAACTGGAATTGAGGAGAACAGTGACGGCTCCAGATCCGTCAGTTATGACAATGATTGTTAATTCACATTCCGTGAACCCAACAGTTCTGATCACATTCTCTACANACCGATACCGACGGCTAATGAGATGATGATCTATAAAAAGAGCATGTCGAAAAAATGTCACAAAACTGAGTGAACAAAGTGACTGTTGCATCCAAACGGCGTTGTTCCCTGCCCCAATAAGAGTTTACAGGCAGCCAAATTTGAATGCGATCAGGAAAACCAAAACGGGAAGGATTATGACAAAATAATTCATAATACACCAAAGGTGCTGGACGTAAAATATTACAAAGCACTAACGTATGTATATGTTTACTGATGCAGATAAAACCAGTGGTTAAAAATTACAGATTACTATAGGACGTTGGTTATAGTGAACACAGTAGAAGTATAGCTAAGACTTCGATATGGGCCTTTTCGGAACATGAAGATTTGGGGGTCACGCAGACACCGAGGCACTTGTTTGTGACCGTGCTTGCGAACAAACATGGATGCAATGCGATAGCAATGGAGGTAGTTGTGTACCAATGGGGAAAATGAGAAGAAAAAAAATATAGAGAAAAACGACAACACCGATATTTTCTGGTTTGCTTCACTGTAGATTTTTGGGTTTCTTGTTGTTTCTTTATCTTTTTCACGGGGCAACGGATACTGACAGGCAGGTTATATAACATTCGTGCCAATGACTGTAAATAAAGTACAGATTCTGAAGCCTCATCAACCTCTGAATTTGGAGCCCTTCAACGTGAAGATTTGGATGCAGGTGGGTCAAAGAGCGTACAATGCAGTCTTTAGAAATGGATGCCTGATGCGTATTGGAGACACTGATACCGGATCCTGGTATTATAAGTCACCTGAGTGCGCCGGTTCTGTCCTCAAGGTAGTTCCTTTGCATATCAGAAGACGATGAAGCTCGCTCACTGGGTCAGCGTGGTATGGGAATCGCACTAAGCAGTTAAGCTGAGGCCTCTTTGATAGACTGGATATTCGTAAACAGTCGTTAGTGTGCTATGAGACTCCAGGGTGCAGTTAGTGTTCAGCAGGACAGCAACACTAAAAGGTGTTTGTTCATTAGTTCCGCATATGCACCAACCAGCTGAAGTCCCACTTCACAAAAAGACGAATTTTACGATAAACTCAAGTCAAGTACAGTCAAGGAATAGCTCTATATTGAGGGGTGGATATTCAGCAACTACATAACTACAGCGTATCAAAAATTTAGGAAAAAGCGAAACAGAAACAACAAAAGAACCAACATAACTGTGTGCATGATTGGTTTAGTTTAGCATTTTGCGCAGATTTACTGCAACGACTTTATGGTTTGTAAAAAAACATGGCGAGATACAGTACAATAGAGCGCCTGTAAGCCAGTGCGTGAATCTATAAGTTCATGATTGGAGCGGTTGGTTGAACAAGGAAGGCGCTGACTAAGAGCAGAATAAATGGGATGGGAAATATCAGATAAAATTTTATTGAATGTTTTACAAAACCGGAAGTGGTGTGCCACCATATGCTGTACGGGATGTTCCCGTGGTATCAGACTACATTCGGACAGAAACTTGAGCGACCAGGAAATGAACTTGAGCTCCGTGTTAAAAAGATTGGGGAAGATAACACGGAACCCATTAAGCCAGCGGGGAAAAATGCANATGAGATGATTTAGGATAGAAAGTGATTTAAGACGTGATGCATCAAACCTGAGCCTCCTGACTTTTAGAAAAACGTCACTGACGCGGTCAGACCATGTGAGGTTACGGCTGAAAATAACGTCAAGGTATCTGACAGACGGTTTTCGATCTATCTGGTCACTGAAGATAAATTGAGGCGGGTTGGCATTTGACAATTCATCATACTTTTGACCTAACAAAAGGGGAAAAATTACGTCATTTCGNTCGATTTTTGGGGTTCATCATTATCATCATCCTACAGCGAAATACAGTGAAGCGAGCACCTCCTTGGATTTGTCTGTTAGGAAGCGGTGCATGAGAAGTATGTAAGCCTTCTTAAAGCCGTCTACTCAAATACATCAGGCCGCGTCAAGGACTATGATCGCATCCATCCTTCATTTGCCATCACAAGCGGAGTTTGACAAGGCTGCCTAGCTTCACCCTTCCTGTTTAATTTCGTAATAAACAAAATCCTAAATAGTGCTCCTGGTGCGAAGCTTTTCCCAGGTGATCGATTCCGTGACTTGGAATATGCTGACGACATCCTTTTACTTCGAAACTCCTCCCAGGACGCTCAAAACGTCCGGCGTTAGTTAGCATCGTCCGTCACAAAGTTTGGTATGACATTTTCACCATCGAAATGTAAGGTTTTACTACAAGACTGGCAAGAGGCTACACCTGTCCTCACACTTATGAACGACCAGTTGGAAATCGTCGATCACTTTAATCATCTCGGGCATTGCTTCAGCTCAAGAGGACTGATGGAAGAAATATCAGCGCGTATCCGCGAGGCTCGAGTGGCTTTCGCTGACCTACGTCATTCATGGCACCGACGCGATCTTAGTCTCTCTTTGGAAGGCCACGTTTACAATGCAACAGTACTCTCTGTCCTACCCTACGGCTGTGAGAGCTGGCACCTCCACGTAGAAGACTGAAGATTAAGTGTCTTTGACCACCGTTGCCTTCGTTGCATCGCTAGAATACGTTGGCAACAGCGAATCATCAACGACGAGGTCCGCCGAAGAATCTTCACTGCAGACAATCTCAGTCGTCCTCTGAGTGCCGTCATCTCGCTCCAGAGATTTCGTTGGCTAGGATATGTGTTGCGGAGGCCGGCTCAACGATTGCCCTATCGTATTACGTTTGCGCAAGCGTACACTAAGTAGGAGCGGCGACACGGTGGACAGTGACGAACCTGGGTTCGAACAATGAAGGCGCTAACCTCAAAACTGGCAGTGGTAGGGCGCTCAAGACTCCCAGGTTGGGGGTCAACGGACAGAGAACATCTATGGCTTGATACACTTGCAGACATGGCTGGTAACCGGCGTGAATGGCGCACCTATTGCGAGACTCTTATTTGTTGATTTACATTTAAACCGTTTTCACATCTCTTTCTTCATATGTTGTGGCACATCTGCCAATTCTATGTAATTGACTACGTGTAAAATATATATATATATATATATATAATCGATTGCGACTAGCAATCACATTAATCAATATCTATAAGCTGATCTGTTCCGGCAGAGTCAATGGCATCGGTCGGAAGTTGACTGGACTGATCCGAGGATACCATCTGGCACGGTTAAAAAAGTAAACTATTCGGAGCTCCGGTGCAGTAAACCTCATCAGCAAAGGCTACAATGAGCGTTGAAAGGTCACCTAGGGTCGTCTGCAGTGTTCCAGTAAACCTGGCGAGGACAACGAGACTGATCACATTATACATGACAGAGGTAGACGAAATCTCAATTCACTAGCCATAGCTGTGCAAACAAAAGCTACCGTTACACAACTTCAAGCTAACATGGCCATGCAATTTAGCGTATTCAATCACAGACCAAAGGGACTTGAGGGTTCACAAAAAAATTTGGTTAACAATTGACTAAATGTACCGTATTTATTCAGCGTATTCCCAGGTCATAGTAACATTAACTCGTACCTGTACGCCTCAATGTTTACTCAATTGACCCTTCTAACTGCTCTTCAATCGTTTTCACAAACTGCATTATAGATGCGAATTTGTGAAAAATAATTTTCTTTTCATCCATTCAATCAGCACCAAAAGACACGATGCAGCAATCACTAACTTCCTCCTGATACAGATCAGTCATCATCATCATCATCCTACAGCGAAATACAGTGAAGCGAACCTCACTGATCGCTGCCAAATTCGCAATGCATACAAGGTTAGTGGTAAAATTTAAGAACGGGGATTGAACCCATATTGACAGAGGGAGAAGAGGAACCTCTAAGATCAACGCAGTGCAAAACCTAACTGTGGATGCATACTGTTTCGAGCACTCTGAGCAGATAACAAATGGCAACAAGAACACCATTGCTGTCGGTTCTCTACCACATCCATCAATGTCCCCAACCAACCAGTTGTGGAGTCTTTCGGACCCCAACCTGGAAGGCGAGAGACACCTACTCTGCTTAATGCTTCTGTGCATTTCTTCATGCCTCGTCTCCACGTCATCTGTTGACCTCCACGTGGTTTCGTCCAGTCCGGATTAGCTACAGCGAATAAAGCGCGGTGCGGCAGACGACAGCTGGGCATACGCAATACGTGCCCTAGCCAGCGAAGCCCAGTAATCTGAATTCG
>UZAN01046071.1:0-10199 GCA_900618425.1 Echinostoma caproni
CACCAGACGTTCCCGTTAGACGCAAACAATGACGAGCGGCGAAACCGCGAAACCGGTGGTGTGCTTCCAAGGGATTTTTTCTTATCATACACATACTACTTAAGATCACATATATATATCTATATATGACAGGTTAAATGTGGCAACATCAATCCAACACATCGTAATACGCTGAGCAATAATAATGTATCCAATAGGTTGCATATTTTGTGTAGTAAATTATAGGATTATTTGTTGTTACTATTAGTTAGTAGTTATTCAGTAGCATTCTACCAAACCCGTGACGTAGTTAAATGCAAGCGGTCGCCTGAACAACCGGTAGAACTTTGGTCTGCTAACTCACGGTTGAGCAATGCCTCTCCACAAGCATTAACACATTCACAGTCTGAATGTTCGTTTTGGGAAACGCTTAACGTATCGCTAGAACAAGAAGTAGCTACTACTTGAAATTACAAATGATTTGAACAAAGTAAAATTATCTTTTGAGGAGAGTCCATATTTTACGTTTCCCTGGAACTTAATAAAACACTCAACCAAAACAATTGTGCTGGTTCATTAGTGTTCGTAATAGATGTATCCTGTTGATTAACCGAACGCTTACCTGGGGTTGGCCGAGGCCTTGTTTGGTGCACACTCCTTTCACCGCCTCAGCCATAACATAGGAACTGAGTTGGAATAATTTAGGTAAACAGAAGTAGCTCTTGAATAACCAATGCCTCAGTCGGGAGAGCATAGTAGCAGATGCATAATATAATTAGATTTATTTAGGTGTCTTGGTTTAATTTGCTTTTCAAGTTTGCCCGCTGTGTACATTCAATACTTGAGTTGTACCAACTGGTGAACATTTATTTTCGATTTCAGTACATCTGACGTTGGATTCACTCACTCGCGAGCAGTACCAGTTTCGATGTCAATGCTTTGTCTTTATTTTGTTTAAAAGAAACCAATAGAAGCTCAATCGGACTGAAAAAACAGAAAAAGAATGATCTTTGATTCCAATAGACCCACTGAACATGTGTTGTCACTTTAGATCAACAAAGTGGACCAATATTCCAAATTTGCATTTGCTGTGCTTAGATCTGGTTATGTAATAGAAATCATATACTACAATATTCGAAAAGAAGTCCTATCCTTCAAAAACGGATGCTTGTAATTGGATATTAGGCCTGCGTATTGATTTGACTTTAGTTCAATAAAAATTCAAACATCCTTCTGGAGTTCACAAGTTGCGCTGCATAAATATATTTTAAACGAAAGAGACTGTAGACAAACAAATATAATTTATTGATTCGGGGGTTATTTTACTGTTGGACCATTTATTTCCATTTAATTGACATTTGCAGATTTGCGGTAAAACCATTGATCACAATCGGTGTCTTCGGTGAAGTGAAGCGATAGTCAGTGATATGAATCCTTCGGTTGTTGTAGTGATTTTTGCTCAAAGTGGAAATTGTTACAGGAATTACCTCAACCATGAATCATAATTGTGAGAAAGGATGGATATTTTCAAGACCTCCAAAGCGATAACTCCTGACGAGTGATGATACTGACAAACAAGGGTGTCATTGAGGAATAAAAATACTGATGACTGCAATCAGAGGAAGACAATGACATTCATTTAAAAAATTGGGAAGTTTTACCATACCAGCAACGGATTATCGATGAAGAAGACGATTCAATTGGACGGTTAGCGAAACTGATACGCAGTAAAAGAGTTTGTCTCTTATTGCTCAAACAATTAAGGCATTCAAATACGTTTGTTGGAAATCAGAATGAATCAAAATGACTGACCGTAGCAAGGAGTTGTCGGTGTTCAACATCAACACCATCAGATTTCATCCAAATCATTTCACTTTTGACAGTCCTTAGCAACCCCGAACGATAATGTCATGAAACTTACCATTTTCTACATGCCGTTGTAGGATTCGAGTGTAGTATGCAGTACGGTTTGGGAACAGTAAATATTACAGTTGCTATAATATCTTTAATTCTGATAAGAAAATACAGAGACAACTGTTATGATCATAAATACATCGCACAATCTGTTTCTACAATTCAGCTATTGACACAGAAAATCACTACATGTTCGAGTTCTGGTACATCATATCCTATCTAGGAGCCAAACTCATTTGGTCAGTGTAAAAATAAAGAAAGCGGGAGTTGAATTACGATAAATTGATGCTCCTCTGGCTCCACATGTGGTTAAATCTGTGACTGTATCTTTTGGGTGCACGGTTTATTGCGTATCAAGGAGACTGAGGAACTCGAATGACCACTTACCATAAAATAGATTTTAACGATTTAGAAACCCTACTAATATATAGCCTTTCAGTCGGTACCTGCTTTTATGTGCAGCAATTCATTCGGCTAGTTCTGAGCTCCAAGAATACCGTAAGCACTTGGCTCGGTAATAAACTGGTTGAAATTCTCTCCAAAAGTACCTTATTTAGAACTCGTAAGAGATAGACCTTGTATTAAACCGGACCATGCTATCAATAGTTTTATGTTTGGCCATATTATGCCTAACTCAATATGTTACGATGAATTGTTGGGTCAACCGATTTGTTAAGAACGTATCCTTCATTGTAAATACGATAGTACAAGAAAACCACAAATACCATTACGAGTCACGAGTCTTGATTAAGATGACGGAGCTTGTATTTGGTAAATTGTCGTGAACGTACTTTACAGGGAACGAACGATCCAGTGATCTAAGTCGTCCTCAAAATCAGGTCTCTCTTAAAAGGTTTCTTATCAGAAGGCGCAAAATAAGTAAATGGGTTTCCAGAACAGTAGATGGTACACACGTTTGATTGGTGTATATTCAATTGTGTGCTTCCAGGTGCCATTTCCGCGGTTCTCATAACGGTGCTTAAATTGATTTCAAAATTCCACTACGAGATAGAGATGCACTTGCATTTTACTAATCATCTAACCTTGAGTGTAATAATGTCGACCATCAAGGTTGTCTCTCCCGGGACAAGAACACCAATGTCAAAGTTTCAGAGATGAAAAACCGACGGCAGAAGAATACGATTTTTATGCAATCCTGTTTGTATATCACTTTTTCTTATTACATAAGTTCACATAATGTAAATTAAAGAAATCACTACAGACATCTCATATTTAAGTAAATAATCCGATTGAAATTGCCTGTGGCAATCAATTAAATCACTTTTATGTAAACTTGGATTAACTGAGGTCATATGAGTTTGGAATGGACATAGGATAACACAAAATGTCCACATTTTATGTCTAATATATTGTTTTCTTAGATAAACACACAACTGATTCGCTCCGCTTTCACACCATACAAGTGGGGATCATTTTGAGAAGAACAAGCCACACACGATGCACTGTTCACTAATATGTGTATCCAAGAAGTAGAACATACAGTTAATAAACCTCCTATGTTCAACTGTTACTGATTTTTATTATTTATAGTGAGCAAAAATATGATAAAGTTAGTTTTCCTCTAACCGCTTGATTTAGCTTAATGTGCAGGAGCAAACGGCTTGAAGATAAACCGTAAATAAGTAATGATTATTTTTAATTTAATATCATTTTTAAATACATGAGTTTGCAACAAAGTAATGGACCGGTGGTGAAGTTATCGAAATATCACCCTGGATGACGTGTGCTCAAAACCGAACCCAACCGCGTGAAGTCCCTCGTCATGTGTTGGGTGTGAGCGCTATGGTTGGACGCTTCTTCATCCAACGGAATCGTATCATTATGAATCCAATAAACGAAAATAAAAATGAAATAAACTTCTTTTCTTGTTATTTTTTCTTTCCGAACTGAGGGAACAATGAGAACAATTTGTAGCAGAGTATTCGCCTGTGTGAAACACCGTTTTCATGTATTTCCGGTAATCCGTACATCCTCGGGATCCTTGTTCCGGTAGATCGGATACACTCAGACGTGGTTGCGTCTGGTTTGCTCCCTCGTTCAAGGCATAGTAGCGTCTGGGACAACTTTGTTTCAATCCGCTCGTTTTTTTCCTCTCCGTTTCCCTTTCTGGAACCTATCCATATCATCAAGGATGACGAGATTATATAGTCTTGCTTGCTCACAGTAACAATACCTATGCGTTCTATGGTCTGCTATTTATAGAAACTAGATTTTACTGCGGCTCTTTAAAAGGGTTTTATCTGTCGCTTGTCTCCAGGCTCCTAGTCGTTTGCGTATTTCTTGGATTCTATAACATATATTCACGAAGAAGATTTCAACTTTACCATCTATGATTCTGAAGATGAAGTTAAACCAGACAACTGAGCATACCTATCCTAAAATTTGACCTAAATGTCCAAACGTTTGATTGCTTAACTAGGACAACGAAAGATGGTCACAATACGCGAACCTCGTGACGTTTGCCTAAAACGACTTGAAGATAATTATATTCAACGCTCGGCGTATAGAAGAAACACGTTGTAAGGCAGTACATTCGTTTTCAAAGTTTACTACCTCTCAAAAGATAACAAAACTTGATTCAATGTCGCCTTAACAGAGTGCAACAGAACTGCTAGGCTGATTCAGTTCAAAACAAATCAGAATTATTGCGCCAGGTTCATCAACAAAATGGGTACCCGCACCGATTTGTGGGCAGTAAATAATAAAATGCCAGACAAACGAGGGTGAACTTGTTAGAGTAGAAAAGAAACCTTTGTACATAAAGCTGCTAATTACAGGTAAGACTATGACGGAAATAATAACTGGAACATTACCGATATCAGAGTTTGTCATGAAGCTAGATCTGGAATAACGTTAGTGAATTATTTTCCCGGAACAAATTCCCACAATACTGCTTGACTTTCCGCATTGTTTGTTGTACGACAGCGCAGTGACTGGCCCATTTCTCCTTCCTAAAATCGGTATCAATAAATATGAAACAAATCGGTTTTATTGTGTTGTCTTCTATTCGGACTATGCGAACTTTTGAGAGAAACTTTTGGCGCAACGTACAAAGAAAAATGCTTTCGAAACAATCGAATATCCTTATTCAGATTCAGGTAGAGTATACAATCTGATTATCAGAACACAGTTTTAGTTGAGCTTGTCTGCAAGTAACACCGCAACTTGCACCATGACGATCCTCTTTTTCAACTACGCATCAAATGTGGTGGAGCGTATGGGGACGCTTTGTGTTTCGGGTAGTGCCACGTAAGTGTGATTGTGGGTACAACCGTATGCATACACACACTCACGACCCAAGGCATGATTACATTGTTCTCCGCAGAGTCACCTTTGTTTAGCATTTTTCTGCTACAATGATTCTGACAGATTATCGAAGTTCACTTTAGTGTGTGATGCAAAAGAAATGCCTTGCTGACGTTTCTCGGCGCGTCCATACAGCGTGACGCACTGACAAAGTGAAACGAATAGGACTGATAAAAACTCCCTGACAGGTTGGAAACCATGTAGTTCCCCCACACCAAGCAGTTCTATTGTATTTCAAGTAAACACTATGGAGGAGTAGGTTGCCATACACCCCATATGTGTAACTCGATCACAGATGCACTAAGATGGATTTTGAACATTGATCTGCCTCTCCTGTGGTACTGCTTTCTCAACCGTACTAAATAGGCAATCANCATTTACCTTGTGCAACTCAATATGCTAGATATTTTTGATTAGTGTAACTCACCTTACATTTATTGCGATATTACTGGGGTTTTTCCTAACATCTCCTAAGATATCTATTTCAAACGAGATTCGACCAAATGTGGACCTACTTATTTGGTTGACTTACTTCGTACTTTGAAGATTCATGATAAATGAGCAATGATATTCTATTCTCAGCAGCAACATTCACATCATTTGACAACATAATTTTAATAGAACTGAATAGCTATTCCAATGATTTTTACAGGTTTTTCAACTACAAATGCCAGAAGACTTAACGTGCAGCCAGCAAATGGTTTGTGAATTGAATCAAATACAAACCAGATTTTTTTCATTTTTCACCCCGGGGCAACGGACACCTTTAGTTTAATCAATGATTATTCTGATTACTTTGGATGCAAAATCTGGCGTGAATTTAAGCCTGGAAAATTACAAAAAATACCAAACATGACTCATTGGCTAGTGGTGGTTTTATTTGAAACAGATTACATTTGAGGTGGAGCAAGGAAGAACAGGTTCTTCTGTGCTTTCGATCACCTGTTAATCCAATCTTTCAGTCTTTGCACCTCATCGGTTTCTAAGCTGAACACATCTTTTAGTTGAATTGACTAGATAACAGTTCTTGTGGTGAACTTAGCCTAGGACATGATGCAAATGTACTAATGCGGTGCAAATCAGCGTCAAAGAAAAACCGGCAAACCACCCAAAACGCGAGCATCGCGATCACCAGTTCAATGTAATGCTTCGACGAGCGATGCAGAAGATCACGAACGCCAAATCGACTAAATGCATACCAGGTTGCACGAAGAGTTTACTGATCACGTATCTTCAAACGCAGAAATCAGAAACTAGAAATCAGATGTACCTGAAGTGCCTAGTGAAGAAATTAGTAGGCTTGCCCAACGAAACAGAATCCCAGATACGGGGCAATTCGAGGAAGCTGTTTTGAGGGGGGAGTTGTGTTGATCCTCACACCGCGGGGCGACACGTAACACTTTTCGCACTGCTATGTCCAATCAAGCTGCCTGGGTGACGTCATCATTGGGGTTCATGTCACAGCTTCTAGACTACAGACCACAGGTTGTACCAACTAACCAGATGCCGTGCGGCTAAGACAGAACCGGGGCAACACCATAAATACTGGCATGTGATTAGCAGAGCCTTGGATGGACAATGAACCTGTTTTGTACATATTGTTTCTGTCCCCTGATTTATTTCGATAAATGAACTGCTAAGCTTTGGGCGTTTTACTCGCGTCGCGGTTACGCGGGATATTGCGTGCAAGTACCAGGATGATCCAATGGTTACGTTGTGTCCGTAATTTACAGTCCGCCAATTCGTAATTCCGTTATCAGTTCGTACTAGTAAAACTACAAGTACCCCAGTTCCATCGTGTTATTTGACCTCAATGTACCCTTGTCATTTGCACAAGTCATTCGTTCGTGCTGTTGGCAGTGGCATTATTCCAAAGAAAAAACTCGATTAGTGCACGACGAAGTTTGGCTAAATATTCAGTAATAAATTTCTGATTTTCATGTATAATCCAATCAGAAAAGGTTTACCTGAACGAAAGCTCTTTCCAAATAACTAAAACCAGGCTGCTGCAAGAGGTTTGTGCTCACGATTTAGTTATAGTAAACTGAGTGTGGGGGTTCCAATGTCTTTTAATTCACTCAAGGATTTCCCTTAACCGATATGAACGCCCGTTGTTATTCAACTTTAATTGTAAAGACTTGGATGGGTTAAATCCATTGATGGAATTCAGGTATGAAATATGCCGACAATCGACTTCTCAGAATTCAATCGATTACTCTAATGAACTTATTTAGATAACTTTACGGCAGCCCATGCAGGGAATCAGCCGCCTAATTAGGCGCACTGGATTTCATTGCCAACAGAGAAATATATTAGCTTTTTACTTTCAGATTATTTTGGGACGTTCCATAGTATAGTAATGTACTTCGAATTTGAAAGCATAATTCCGTGATAAGTTATTGTGTTCAATGTTAGAATTATTCATTAGTTCTTAATGAGGGCGTAAATGAACATGTATTTGTGAAATAAATACCATAAAGAGGAGGAAACATTTAAATGAGCGTATGTTTACATTTTACCCACGGTGAGTCGTTACGGATGTAGTGCTGGCAAAGTGATTTACAATAAAGGATCGTATTTCGCAGAGCGAAATAATACCAAGTGAGAGGTCGATAGCCGACCGCGTGTCCTGTGTTTCGCCCAGGTAGCTTCCGCTCCTAGAACTATCATCCGCTCATGGACATATTCCTAGTCGGCTGTTCTGGTTTACCGTGTGCTACTATTGTTACTCTGTTACTTTCAAATCTATTCCTTTATGCTCCATGATCATTGCAAATGTATCCTATTGTAGGCTAAACAGTGTGATCTCATTTCATGCGATACTTTTGATCTCACAATTAAAGTAATAGAACATCAACATTAAAAATAATGTGGAATGGATGTAGCTCGGGATGCCGATGTTCGTGTGAATGATTCCTCTGGGTTGGAATCGGTCTACGCAAACTGATGATTTTGCTTAGGTTGGCTACTAAACGCCTGCAAGCCCTGCTTCTATTTCAGAGGACTCACCAACGCAAATAGTTCATCAATGTGGTTGGGAAAACGTGGATACATTTTGAGTGAACCGTGCATGTCAACCCTCGGTTTAAGAAGGGATGAATGCAACCGAGAGTGTCTCAGGTTTGGGAATAGAGAAATGCTCTCGTCGAACAGGGTTGACCGTGAACAGGTTGTGACGTACTGCAACAAATAAGCAGTCGCGAACAAACAGCGGCGGTACTAACCTAATGTGGTGGGTTACACGATGGTCACCTGTCTCCTGTTTAAAAACCACATAAGCCAAATGATGGGATCTTGACAAAGCTGTATGTAACAGGCCTTTCAAAACTGAAGTCATCGACCCTCTAACTTCGGAGGTGAGGATTACGTCGTGCACAAGTGTGCCTTCAAAATAAGAGAATACGGAGTAACGCCGATGATGGCTCTCTTACCAAACCCTCAAATAACTTCATGATCAAGTATTTTACGGCGGCAATCAGAGGTACTCATGTAGGCGGCTTGTACTTTCCAAACAGGTAGCACAAGTAAAGTGAAGTAAAGTAAATGGAAGTATGGCTTGGATCTGGTGCCGGTTTATCTGAACAGTAACGGAAACAATTTTGTCGATGCAAGTCCGCTCCAGAAAACGCGAATACTGTAAGAGTGTTAATTCACAACAATTTATGTACTTAAAATATGACGAAAATGGTTGTATTGACTGATAAAGAGCACTGAACAGCTCTGTAGTCCTTTTTGAGACACATCAGCAGTGCGTAATTTTGTTTCATGGTCGGGACTCGAACCAGGAACCAAATCCAAACATTAACCACCTAAATATAAGAACTCGTACATAGGATCTGATAAAAGAATATTCAACACACTGTTGGTTATCAGTATGTTCAATAGACCCATTGCAACTAACAGGTTCATTGTTTGAAGCAGTAGCATGTGCGCCTACAAGTGCACGGGAGCACACGAAGTTGAAGCTCCACCTCGATTTGCCCCGCATGCGTATCCGCCATGTTGTTTTCATCTGGTTGCAAATGACCTTACATGCAACGGGATTTCAGGTGATCGATGGTGTCAACAATGTAGCATTACAACGTAGAGCATTTTATCCTTCGCGTAGCAATTCAATTGTTCTTTTTCCTGCAGTTGAGCGGTTGAGACCATGATCTCAGGTACCTGAGAATGTGTGTGTAAATTGGACAAGCAAATCCAAGGATAAGCCAACAAATGTTGGTTTCGTACTAACCTACAGATTTGTTTAGTTTGAATGCAAATTTCTCTGCCCGACTGAGGCTGGGTCCACGTGACATTAATCGGCAATGTGATCCGAAAGTGTAGCGATCAAGAGCTCAAACCGCATCCACGGTATTGTGCAATTTACAGTGGAGCGACCAATTGTTCCCATATTGAACAATACAGGATGAATTGAGTTTAAAATGATTCTGTGCAAACGATTGAACATAAAATGCCTAATATGCCTTTCCCTGCGTAAAGTATCGCGGTCCATTGTTGTCAAATTGCAGGCTCCACTGGTCACAACAAAGCATGATTCTTAAGGAAAATGCCTTCTAGTAAGACGTTTGACTATACTTTATCCCTCTCTCGTAACACACATTTTAACAAATGAGCTGTTTACCTGTTTACTTTATTGTCTCTGAAGTGATGGTCACTGCGTTACTTTCAGCCAAACCAAAACTATAACAACTGACAAAGTTACTCCACATAAAATTAAAAACAATCTNATCTAAACAAAATGTAACCTTTGCAATGTGAACTCCTGATTTGCTACCTCGAACACTCCAAACAGCTGCTTGTTAGAACGCTCGCAGTTTGATTAAGAAGCCGCTTTGGAAATTACATTGGGCTACTCAGCAAACGAGTATTTGGCATTTAGTTAGTGCGTTGGAAAAGTAACCAAAATCTCAGAAAGTGCCCTGGCTAAATTCTTGCGCAAGTGCGTCCACTGGACAATAGACAGATCCACTGGGACG
>UZAN01046073.1:0-14242 GCA_900618425.1 Echinostoma caproni
TATATATATAATATCGTGGCAGCAAAGTTTGCTGCATTTACAATATGCGTGCTGTAGCTCATCCCGGTTCACTTAAACCAACATTTTAGCATCTGTCTCCACACCTGTGAAGTTATCATTCATTACAGTCGAGAAGTTAATAGCTTTTCGGAGTTATGCTGTATTTTTTCTTTTTGTAACTCCATTTTTTCCTCTTATCTCAGGAAGGGGTATTCGTGGCTAATGTAGCTCCAAACAATGCTTAAATGTAAGGCCATCGGAACTAAGATAAACCGAATAGCAATCACGATAGATGGTAAGACTTGAAACTAACAGGGGACCCGTTTGTATGGGATCATTAGTCGTCTGCTACGTACCGGTTTGGCATACATTGTTCTCTTACCGGATCATTTCACAGTGCCGAATCTTGTTTAATCTGTTTCGAGCTTGATGATAAAGAGTGCTTTTTGCGCCCTCCCCCCAGCGCTTCTAAGTTGCGTGTGCTGAAACGTCTGATCACGTGGCTTGAATGCATCATGGTAACCGCTGAGTACAAAATACTGCTTGAGATGGTGAAAATTCATTCGTATTTCATTTGAAGACTACTAACACAAAAATCCTTAGAGTAATAAGTCATGATGTCTAGACTTATCATTCCTAATGGACTATAAAGGTACGAAATATGTCAAACAATCGCGGAACAAATATCCTCGTGTAAAATCAATACCCTTCTGATCTCGTTATTCAAGTGGATGTAACCTAGGGATTGAGCGCTGTCACCGTGTATTGTTGGTTGTTATATTCATGCGAGGGACTCAATGTTATTTTAAAATGGGTTCTCTCACGCAAGTGATTCACATAGAATAGGATTTAAATTTTTTTTCCACGAAAATGGCTTCCCCTTGAATTTCAGTTTGCCTCAATACTACGTTTTCATTATTCGTATGACACATTTGCAAATGAAGAGCATCGTATTACAAGGAGAGTGTTTAAGGCCGCTAAACATCTGCTTTTCCCTTTTTGGTACTCATGGGATCGCATCCCGTATATACACTCTAACGGAACCAGCTGAACTACTGAAAACTCATTATTCCAAAGGTTTTGCTGCACCACATGTTGAAGGTTTACAGCTACCTCCATGTCCTTCGCTGACCAACGTACTGCTGAAAACGTCAAAGCAAAACTAATGGCTTTGCGAAGAAATGCAACCTCAGGTGCGAACAGTATACACCCGAATGCCGTTATCTTTTTGGCGAATCACTTATCCGGACCACTAGTCATTCTATTCCAACGAATGTTCGACCAAAGAAATCCCACAATCGTGGAAGCAAGGAGTTATTGCACCCATATACACAGTTGGCTGTCCTGGTGACCCTGCTAACTATCGACCCTTCCTCCGGTGTTATCGAAAGTCATGGAGTCAGTTGTGGCAGATTCCCTGATAGAACACTTGGAAAGATACAACATTCTTTCGATAGCTTGACTGGATTCAAGTAAAAGCGATCCTGCTCCACCAACCTGTTTTTTAATCGAGATGAATGAACCAAAACAGTCGACGAAGGGGGTGCGGTGGATGTGATTTATTTCGACTTCTCGAAAGCACTCGATCAGATGAACCACCAAATTTTGCTACTGAGGCTCTACGGTTACGAAATTCGAGGTTTCGTGCTCGATTGGATTAGAGTATTCCTCCCGCAACGGATCATATCTGTTCGTGTTTCCGATTCCCCATCCGGTTTTATCAACGTTACCCGCAGTGTTCCACGAGGGTCTGTACTTGGTCCCCGACTTTTCCTCGCATTCATAAATGATCTATCAAATTTGTTAAGGCCAAAAGCGATACCGTTTGCAGATGACGCAAAAATCTGGAATACGCTCACATAAACTGATTGCTCTCTAACACTTCAAGAAACACTGCACGCAGTTTATCAATGGTCTACGGTGAATGACATTGAATTCAATGTTTCTGAATCCAAAGGCCTATCCCTGCGCCACAGGAGTAGATCGTCGTATTTCCTCAGAAATCAACAGCTGCCACAACCTCTAGTGAGAGGGACTTAGGTATATCTGTTCAAGAAGACCTAAGCTGCTCGATCAATTGCACCAGGGCTTCGTCCGCTGCTGTGAATAATGTCGGCTTGCTTAGGCTAGTCTTTGGTCGGTTTCAATCAGCACTGTTCTCACGTTTGCTATCAGTGTGCATTCGACCGTACACAGAGTATGGGGAATCTCGTTTTAGCAAAACCGAATTTAATTTGGTGTGTATAAAGATGCATCATATAGCTTACTAGGCAGGCTTAAGTTTTGCCAACAACACGGCACTGACGATGCAGAGGAAATTAATCCGACGTTCAGGCTGCAATCGGTAGCCTTCCTCAAGGGAAGTTTTCAGTCGAATCTTTTGACACTTAGTCTATTGAAATATAAACACATCTATGCTTGTATGCCGTTTATCTTCAGCATGTATACTTACGTTTTCATTTTTTAGGTATTACATGGTTGTTCCGCCCGAATATCCCACTGCTGGTAAGTCCTGAATTGCATACGGTTTACAGGCTGCAGTTCTTTTGAACAGAACGAATGCCCTTTTTTCCACACATCCATCTTGTGTGACCTGTTACTCTCAGTGTATCCATCCTCACTCTTACTCCATAAGTAACCATTTCGTCCGCATCTATTATATTTGATGATTCATGCAAATGGCTGTTTTCTTATCAGTAGACTGATGATGGACATCGTCTGAACTGCTGACTAGAAGAACTAGAGATATCATCCTCACATACTTTTCAATAGTTACACACATTACGAAGTCAGCCGTTAGTGTATATCATGTATGGATGAATTCCAAGGTTTATTGACAATGATACTGATAATTTCAGAAGTTACTAAAACTTCTATATGTATGACTTGTCAGACTGTGAGAGTAGAGTCCGAGGTACACCAGTGACCGTTAGTGGTGACCAACCGTGATTCAAACATGTTTACTTCGTCGGGTATACTGTGAGTATAATTGTAGCTGTTTTTCCGGATTCTGCGTAATATTAGTCAGTGCTTCAGTTTCTTCGGAACAAAATAGCAGTTTTATAAGTGCCATATTCTCAATGTTCCTTTTCGATGTTTTTTCATGGTTTGTTTTAAAATTTATCGATTGCGCTTTCATACTGCTCCATAGTTTACCACATCTTAACAGTTTGTGGTTTTTTTCTTCCCTTTGGCTCTTTGTTTTGTTTTGTTTTTCCTAACAGAAAACGGGTCTCAAGAGTTCGTGTAAGTTCTCACTGATTTCACCATGTATTTCTCTGTCGTGATTGAGCCTCGCGCTTACGACAAATTGTAACTCAATTCTCCTTTTTATTCACTGTCTTAGCACATACCCCACACTTACTCATCTCTCCTGTTACAGTGAAGTCAAATGGTCTCCGCACTTGGCCAATGTACGACGAGACAAATTGCGCTCCCTGACGCAACTATTCTTTTCCGTATGGGACAGTGAAGTTGACGCAAGTGGTATCGTACGCGCCAATCAAATATCAAACCGTAGCCTGGATACAAGCGAATTGGAGGACACCGATCGCTTCAGTCAATCTGCACCGTCCAATTTATCTCCTACTTTTAGCCAATTTCATCAACCAGTCGGTGCAATGGTGTCCCAGGTGAATTTCTGGTGTATTTATTCTTCTCTAGATCGCTATTTATTTAAGGCTATATAAGGCAAGTAACTGTTATCTCATTAATTATCCTTCCTATTGCAACTGAGCACTGATGGAACGAGGCAAGCACATTTCTGACTCAAGAAGGAAGTACAGTTGGGAAGTGAACGAAGAGTCATGATCATATCAATATTCGGTTGGGTTTACGTCACTTGAAGTTGTATTGATCAGCCGCGATCGCACATGTTCCCCATAGAAGAATGATTGTGTCACTCCCTCCTCTTCCAACAGTGTAACCTATTCACCAATTACTGTGAATGGCATTTGGCAACTGTACGAATAAAGGCTCACTTAGACCGCTTAATCAATAGTGGAGCTTTGTGTGGTGTAAAATGCTATCATTTGCAGGGATTTATCGTGTTTCTAAAACCACTACATCTAAGGTCGTTAAATTTTGGACAGAGTTTTTTTTATCTGTTCCGAAAACTGGCTTATCGTTTTAGTTCAAGCACCTGCGAATAACATCGGTGTCATTCCGCAGCTCATCAGTTGCTATGTTTATGGCGCGGCGATTCAACCAATTTTACTGATTCTTCGGATTTGTTCTGATGCGATATTTAGACTTTCTCCGGCATGATTGCACATTTTCGAGTGTTTCACTCCTTTAGGAGGTTAAATGTACTAGTCTTTGCTTTTCTACTTTCCTGATTGTTTTTGAATCTTCCATGTTTTTCCTTCGTTACACACTGAGAGTTTGGTGATACACCTGAACGACGGTCACCCCTTGACGAAAAATCACTTTTAGATGCAGACTACTCGTGAGTAACATATGTGCCTCGATGTATAAACAGCAAGAGAAGAGTTGCGAACCTAGTCAAGGAATTTCACCCTAACTAGGTAAAACCATAATTAAACTGATAAAGCCTGCCGATCTGTTGGAACAGAGCCCCGTTATCTGTTTCAAAGTTAGATGAACCGAATTAGAACCAATATGTGTACTGTAATTTATCTTAATGTCAATATGACGGATTTGCTGGAGGAAAAAGCTTTTTTCTGGTAGTGAGACGATTGATCGAAACGGTACATCCAGCTTGTGTACTTTCGGGAGTCCATAGAACCACGGTACTGTACTGTCCTCCGGTTTCATGCGTCTGTTTTCATCCGCCGTGATGTAGTTATTCCTTTTTAAATTGCTCAGTACTTTAACAATCTTGCTTTCGGCCTTCTTCGTTGGATCCACTTCAATCCGTCTGTACGTGTTGGTGTCTTCCAGTAGTTGTTTTGTCTTGGTTATGTAATCCGTCTTGTTCATTATTACAGTCAGTCTTCTTTTGTTTGCCGGGAGAATGATTATGTTCTTGTCGCGTTTCAAGTTTTCCATAGCTCGTAGTTCCTTTTGATTGAAGACATTTTTCTCTTTTCTCAATGCAGCGGTTATTCTTAATCTTATGTCTTCTTTGGTATCTGGCGTATGTTGTTAGTCTTCATAGCGGACTCCAGTGCTGCTATGAAATCTAAGCAATCTAAGCATGGTTAAGGTTCAATCCTCGAACTAGTACTAACTGTTCGGCGTCTGATAACACGCGACTGGATAAATTATTTTTTATCCAATTCTGTGATTCCCGTTCCCTATTCTGCGGGGTTATTCTGTCCAATTTCCTCTAGAGCCGTTCTCTTGTAACTTGCCCTGTATGGTTATTTCCCGTATTTTACCGGGTGACAACTTTCGTAAAGTATTTATCAGAATGTAACTTCAAATAAAAGGAGTTGGAAGGGTTAGTGACTGTGATTAGGGCCCCCGGTTTGCCAAGGCTGGGAACATGTTTAGGACCGTCATTTAAAGATATGTCGCAAGAATACAAAAGCCATAGAGTGTGTTTGCCTTGGGATTCGTGTTAAGCCTCCATTTAGCTATTCTCCAGTCGATCATGGCAAGCATCAAATAACAGCTGTGTTGTAAACAACAGCACTCGTGCATCTGCTGACTTTGCTTATGACTGTAAATTCGTCTTGGTAACACTAAAATTTTTGTCTATTTGCCGTTCTTTCCTGGGTTTTTTAATCAGATGGGTTGCTGAACTACAGCAAGCAAAATCAAAGCACGTGGATATGGGGTTCATAATCGTTCAAATTCGAACCGAAAACTAATCCTGTTTCCACTCTATCGTTTTTATTTGTTTATCTGTTTTTTCTTTGCAGTCCGATGGCTTTCCCTCAGTTATATTTAAAGATGGTGGAATAAAGCTTGTTAGAGGATTAGTGGCTCTGTTCTCCACAATTTAGAAGACAGAATAGGTTCCCTCTTCGTGGGGGTAAGGGGAATCGATCTTCGTTTCCACCCTTAAACAGGGTACACGCAATGACTGCGCCAATCAAAGGGGTATAAACTTGCTCCCATTATCGTCAAAGCTGTTGGTGTTCGTCATTATCCGCAGATCATACAATATGCATGTAACGCAGGCCCACGAAGTGCAGGCCGGGTTTTGCACCGGTCTTGCATACATCGGTCAAATCTTCACTCTGCGACAGCTGACAGAGCATCGTCATGCTTACCACAGATCAACGATGATTGTGTTCTTAGACATCCGCGCGGCCTTCTACTCTCGACAGAACCGCACAATGGAACTGTTTGTTGATGAATGGAGAACCAGAGAAATGTGTGTCGATCCACAAAGAGTTGTATCGTCATACCTCAGGTCGGGTTAGGGTCTATGGTCAGTTTTCGCCACTCTTTACGGTCTCCCGTAGAGTTCCACAAGGCTGTCTTATGTCCCCATTTCTCTTAAGCTTTCCCATAGGGGATTTTCTACAAAATGCTTTGTCTAATCTATCAAACTGTAGAGTCGGGCTTCTCCCAGGAAACAGAGTTATTGACATAGAACATGCCGATGACATCGCCTTGTTTGGCAGTAATACACCGGTGCTCGAGGTATGGTATGTGCTTTGCACCATCCGAGTGCCAAGTCTTTGGACAAGACTGACAAGTGTCTGCGGCGGCACTCACTCACACCTGGAGATGGTGTTGGGGAAAGAGGTCACATCACGAATGGCGAAAGCTAGAGCAGCCTTTGCCAACTCGTGGCGCCGCGATGACATGCGACTGATCGCCGTGGTTAGTAGTGTTCTGTTTTACGGTTGCAAGACCTGGCCCTTCTGCGTACAGGATGCCAATCGACTTTCTGTTTTCGACCACCGATGTCTCCGAAGCATTGCTCGTGTCTGATGGGAACATCGGATGAGAGACGTTAAGAGACATAGTCCAGAATATAATTCGGAGGCGCGAATGCTGTACATCCAGTTTATTGAAATCGCGTGCCTAATGAAGACGTGATAAAGTAACACCAAATATCAAAAAGTTCCATTTCGCCTGTTCGCCAAGCTTAGAAATTTGTTTGCAAACGTTTCACCACCAGCCGAGGTGACATCATCAGTGCTCTCTACACTGATTATTGCTTAAATTAGGCTATCTCGCAAATTAAGTATAATCAGGGAATGGATGAAACGAACAGTTGTGATAACACCGTATATGTTATTGAGGACAGTCTCTCTGAGGGTAAATATCCTTTTCCAGAGCTGCATAGCAGATTAGTGGTGTATAAAATCGAACCCAGCCTTCCTGATCAGTTGCCTTTTGAGGAGTATCAAAGACCCCTCCGCTTTACAGCGTTGGTCATAGTTGCAGATCATTAATTAATATATTTCATTTGAAACACTCACTGATCCATTTGTTTCCGATTTCTCTCTGTTTACTTCTCTCAACGTAGCTCTCGAGTGTAGTTTCCTCAGCTGCGGCGGCAATGATGAGCGGATTGACAAAACCACTTTCCGGGTCACATTCTGTCTCCGAGTCGGAGAATATCTGATCTGAATTATCCGGTCTCTCTGCATGCTCACCTTTGCGACTTCCCAACCCAACCCGTCGTTCGTCTGACCTGGATTGGTCTTATCACCACAGATTCCCTTTCTACGTCTTTTCGACACAGTCTCACCGTTGTCAACTCCTATATGCGTGCATATAACGTTTCCTTTTCTGCGTCGTCTCGCACGTTTTATGCGCATAGATGAATAGACCGAATTTCATCATGCTCCTCACCTGAAGTTTACCACATCGCATTCCGTTGTATCGTGCTACACACGCACACCGTTCAGTGTGAGCCGCGTCATTCGGTAGCATTCATGTACTCGTCGTATGGATAACGTCATCCTTCTTTCACACACACACACACGCGCGCTTTGTTGTGCCCTCCTAAATCAGGATCAGAATTACCTACACACACCGGACCGTGGATCCATTTCACTTATTTCCACGTACTTCTAACTTATCGATTTCTCGTTGTTATCGTTTTTTTTCTTTCTTTTGTATATGCGGTGTTCACAACTAAATTTTACTGAATTCTTTTTTTCCTTGCCTCACGGCTATTTCGTCTTCAGGGCTCATCTAAAAAAATCGGTGATATTTCATATGTATCGTCAATTGTACTGATGAGTACACTTCGAGGGGGAAATCGTAACTCTTTCCCTATGGGCCAAGGGAATTTATAGTCTGTGCTCTCCTGTTATTGTTTGTCTGTTCGAGTGTATGGAGGATGCGCGAAGCGCCCGTCAAAGTGCAACGTGACTTCACAGGATTGTGTTTCGTCTCCCCCAGCTGTAATGCTTGACGCTCATTAGTTAATTATAGCGGAATTTTTCTTCCTAGGTGGTTGTGTGATAAATGACAGTAACGTAGACAAGGAAGTAACCGCCCGCATTTCCAAGGCACGCACAGTGTAAAGAGAACTGAAACACCTCTAGTAACGAAGTGGTTTCGTTGAAACTGAATGGTCGCGTATACGCGACCATTCAGTGCGCCATTGTGTGGTCAGTTCTGTTTTACGTTTGCGAGTGTATAGATATTCATCATCTCCGCTCTGTGTGAAAGAAGTCGATGTTCGTTGTGAATGGCTAAGCCGTCAGCTTCACAGATCTTTTCGCTCACCTTTCCTATCGGTGAACCTCATGAGGTGGGACAACCGGTGAGAATTTACCATGGTGGTAGCACATTCCATCTCAGATAATCTTCGTTTCCATCAGATTTCGAGGTCTCTGCGTAGGTTTGCATCTGGCTACAAGTCGTGTTTCGTTGTGCTCGCTACCGATAGGGACTGATCGGTGTACATCAAGAAGACGCAGGGACCCCACATAAATCCTGGGAACTTTCTTTATGGTTCACCACCTCTATGGTGCTGTTTACCATTCATCTCGGTGATTATGAATGTCGCGTATCACCTACTGTCGCCTGGGATCCAATCTAGGATCGCAGCTTTAGATCTCTCCCTGAGAGCTACGCCAGCAAGACCCGAATCCGCAACCTGAGAGTCCCCAATGGGGCGTAAACGAAACTTCACAGATTGATTTGCTAGGGACGTCAGTCGCTAAATTGAGTTGAAATCTTGTGGTTTTTCGGAGGGTTAGACTCACGAGCTAAACACGTTTGTTGTCCTATACGCACATTAAATGTGATCAGTTTGAAGACCATCATGGACGAAGAAGGGCTGCAGCTGGTGGAAGATCCGGTGGGACTTGGATGTTAGTCGAGGAAGGATGCAAGAGAACAGTGGCACAATTTCCACCCGCGGCACTACTGTTTGTGCGACCGTATGGCGAACTTGATGCATGTGGAGGTATGTGATGGAGTCGAAGACCGTAAGCCTAAGGCAGTTAAATTGGTTTGAACCTATTAGAAACAGAAATCACCTTGGAATTTGGAATCAACGGTGATACCATCAGCATACCTAATAGTATTGTCTGTATCAGTGGGTGAGCCTCGAAAATAGAAAGAGAAAAGGGATCAGTATTGCTCCCTGGAGCATCCCGGAATTGACCAGTAGCGAGTCAGAGATTGTCTTAAGAAACTCGATGAGATTTGTTCTACCAGTAAAATACTTACAGAGTAATGGACAATCCAGCACCATAGATAATTACAGGAGCATTGCGGAAGTCCAGGAAACACGCCATACTGTTCCATGCCTTCCTGAGGTATTCAAAAATGCAATTCACACAACATATTGAGAACAAAAATGCGTGACGTACAAGCTCCATTGGGACTGGACTTTCTCATTCCCTTTTGTTCTTGTCGTCAGTTATATTTAATGCCGTATAATGGCACGATTACGAATTACTAAAAGCTAGCTTGTCGAATGGGCAACGGTGTCTAAGGTGGAAGTGGTTTGCGATATCCGAATTGTGTATGACCTTACTAAGCCAGTGTTTGGAAATTATGTGAACAAACATGAGCTTTTCAGACGGATTTGATTGAATTTTTTCGGCATCCCTTTTGAGGACTGGCGTGGTACGCGCAGGCCTCCGGTAGTCGCTAATTTTTTGCTCATCGAAGGAACGAGTACGATATGATCTAGTCCGTCAGGACCCGAGTCTTCTATTGTTTTGGGAAACATCACCAGAGTCTGGTTAGAATTAATGTAAAACCTTCATGACAGTCAACTGATTTGAAATAGGATTCCGGTATCTCAGTTTGAGTTGACGTGTAAAACATGTTATTTAACTCAGCTGCTGTCTGCTGAGACCCGCTTAGTTTGAACTTTGGTCCACAGCGTTATTCAGTACACTTCCCAATTGATTGCAATTCTGACCAACTAGAAGAGTTTGAGTGTAAAGCCTCTAAAGTTTTAGGTACTCAGTTTTAATCAACACTGGTATTTGTCGGTCAAATTTGTGTATGCCCGTTCCTTAATTCTTCTAAGGTACTTCAAAGTAAGGGAGGAAAATCTGGCGAGGCTTAAGTACATAGCCCGTGAGGTGTTCAAAATCGACCGAGAAACCTGGGTCATAGAGGTGATCAAGAAAGATAAAACCATCTCACCGGGGTTGATTCACTTACGTCAACCTCTCAAACGTCTCTAACAATTGCGCAACAATCAAACTTATTCCACTTAACTCTGAACGTATATGCCCTTGTATATGGTATGACTAGGGATATCGTTTGTGCCCGTTCTGCTATTCCCATCGAGAACCGAAACCATTAAAACTGAGCAACAGGGTTGGTTGTTAAATTAAGCGCATTGAGACGTTATTTTCAAAAATATAGTATGTTGCGTCATCGAAAAGAAGTCATCCATACTGAGAAATGTGGTTTTACTACTCCACTCATTTGCATGTTCGGTGTAAAACCTGAGTCATTTTTCCGTTCACATAGAGTCTAGTAATAAGGCGTAATAAGCCTCCCATTGTCTGTCGTGCGGTACTTCTGGCGCAGCTACCACTGTTTATTCGTTCATCTTCTCTTAATAGGTTTGCTTCATTGAATTGACAGCCCCCTCCTGCCGTTGCAGTGGCAGTTTCGGAAATACGATCGCAGCACAATGCTCGTGTAGAAGCTAAATATGAATGGAGAGGTAGAGCGACATTTTTGTACCGTACCGGTAGCGGGAAACTAGGGTGGAGACTGAATATCGGTTCTCTTAGATATGGTCGGTAAACTTCATCTTGGCTTGGCTTACCAAGTACGGCGACCAGCCTGCTAACTTCGTCGAAAATTTGGGGAGAGCCGTTAATATTCGCTTTTGTTTATCAACACCGTGTAGAACTTATAAATTAGCAAAACAATCCAATCATCTATTAAAATCGTATCAAGAATTAGTGGTAAGTCACACCGATGATGCGTTTGAGTTCGCTCGTATTTTGCAAAACACTGAACCTGAAAGCGACGCGGTTGCCGTCAGCTTTGATGCGGTTTCTCTGTAAACAAGTTTTTCCATAAAAGACAGTTTAGATTCTCTACATACTTTGCTGACGTCCAATGTCACACTAGGGGAACGAACTTCTTTAACCCCATCAGAAATTGTCACAGGTGTAGAAGTTTGTCTAATGCCAACTTTATTTACTTTCAAGCACAATTTGTACGGACAATCCAATGATGTTCCCATGAGATCTCCCATCTCTCTTATTGTAGCCAACCAATTTTTGCATTCAATCTAATTAGAGACACTAATTCTGATAATCCGACGTTTCTACTTAAGATACGTAGACGATATGATTTTCATCATTGCCGACTGTCTAAGCAAACAGTGCAGCTCCATCAATTTTACAATGGAGTCGGAGGATGTGAACACAGTCATCAATTTTCTGTACTGTTACCTCAGGGTGAACGACTCACGAAAATTTACGACAATATTCACAGAAAACTCACACATCCGGACAAACTTCTAGATTTGAATCAACTCATCTGCAATGTGTTAAACGGACTCTTAACTTCTCTCAGGATGATAGAGTAAAGGAGCTCTGCAATGAAGATAACCGCCAAATGGAAATGAAACGCCTCATTAAAGTGCTACAAGACAATCATTATTCACTCTTGGTTCGATACCAACTGGAAGCGAACAAACTAATGATGCAATCTGAAGATAAAAAAGACCATGTAGCCTCTACTGGCATTCCATATAGATTAGGCACTTCAGAAGCAATCAGAAAGATTCTGGAAGATTTCAACATGCACACATTCCTTCGGGTTGACAACCATCTGAAACGTCATCTCATGAAAGCTAAAGATCCGGTCGAATTGCAAGATCAAAATAATCGCATTTAGAAAGTCAGTTGTCAAGATTACCCCGCAGGATACATTGGGTAGACCAGTAAACAACTCAAAACAAGAATACGCGAACTTAAGACAAAAGAAAATCACCGGCCTAAGGACAAAGCAACTCTGAGAAAACGAGAACGAGACTCAGCGATCGCTCTTCACACCATAGCCGAAGGTCGCACCATAGACTACGAGAACCCGAAAATACTCCAACTCGGATTTCGAACATGCACTGAACGCTTGTATGCCGAAGCTTTGGTCATTAAGACCCACTGTACATGGGTCAACAGAAACGACGAAATCGAGATCCCTAGCGTATGGGCTACCCTAACATCAATAACGGGTAATTACGACAAAGATCACGGTACCAATTGACCGCATCAAATAATGGGTTAACATGACAAGATTAATCATTCAGCCCATCACACGCGCGCGCACACAACGAAATATCCGTTGACTCGTGATCCTTTCCTCTGAGTCATTTGAATGTAAAACCTGCCTTGACTAAGGTTACCCACGGTAACGGAAACGTCGGCGAATACAATTCTCCACCAACAGCGCTGTGTTATTACCATTATAACATTCACAATAAAACAACGCATGGTGCATCGATTTTTCAATGCATTCCTGACATCATTTGGTTCTGATATATTAAGAAAGGGATTAGTTGCATGAACAGATAATTTCGATTATACTCAATTCAGGGCTCGAGTAAAATGGAACGGTATAGTTTACACTAAAAGAAACTCAGTAAAACGTAGACATTAGGTCCCTCGATCAGTAAAATGGAATGGTGAAATACTCGACCGGTAATGCCGAGGTTGTTCACCAGCGCTAGACAAAGGCTGGAACAGATGTTAAACCACGGTTTATTGATTTGGATTAGACAGCTGGTGTCGCGCCTCAAACAGAACTCACAGGTGCTCTTGATCTGAGGATTAAAACATAGGTTGATAAGGTCAAAGTGTGACTCGGCAACAAAGTGCGTGAATCTAAACCATGAAAATTAGCTGATCATGAAGTAATACTTCGACAATCGAGTCCAATAATTTCACTCCGTCTTGTGTTGGGAACACTGTCATTAATAATGATGTTCCTGCATCCGATTCTTGTGCATGCTTCCCATTACACCCCTCGAATTTTCTGTCACTCCTCAGTTTATTTTCAGAGAGCTAACTGGAGATTTTATGCGTGATGAGCAATTTAATATACGAAACCTGAATAAAACAATAGCAGTTGTTGATTATCCTGGTGCTTTCGCATCGTTTTGCAGATGATCCAATCCAATCCCTTCTTCAAACAGTACCGCGCATTGTCCCCGAACTGCGCATCATACTCATCTTTGAACGATTGCAGTAGGCGTTAGGTCATAACAACTGAGCCCACGCTTTTATCCAGCAAACTCTTGACAAAAATGTGGTAAAAAGAACATTATAGCACCCCGTTCCTTTTCATAAACGTTAGCTTTTTGCAATCATTTATGATTGTTTACAAGATAAATTCACCTATCAGATGTTGCCTGAAGAATCGTCACAACACTCCAATGAAACAACAAATAGATAACAATAACTCATCTTCAGATCGAAGTATCTGAGTGGTTGCGATTCCCAGTGTTAGTGAAGTCAACTTATTCCTCTATAGAACAAAGTAGAATTAACGTAAATCACCCTTTATTTTCTCTTTTGAGACTAAAGCAACAGAGCAGATAAATAAAAATCAATTCCTTAAGGTTTTCCGACAGCCAACTGGAACGGTTTCCTTGATTTTCTAGCTTCTTATCCATAGAACGATTGTTTTTCTGTGGACGTTTCCAACTTCACCGATGGTGTTCTTCAATGTATACATCTTTTTATTCTGCACTTTTCCAATTTGGCAAATCCAAATCCTCCGAGTGGTTTAACCGAGGATGTGATCGTACGTCTAAAATGTTCAACCTTCGGCCGCTCGCCCGCTCCCACCATCCCCTATTGCAAGCTACGGACAGATGCTCGATTACCATTCAGAAAACCTAAGAACGCTTCGTTCGCAGTAAAGC
>UZAN01046074.1:12843-28107 GCA_900618425.1 Echinostoma caproni
AAATTACTCAGCATTGTCTTGCCATTTTCTCGACCCCCTCACCCCCGAAGTTTTTCAATCTACCTGCCCCGCATGCTTGGATCCCTGAACTTCGACAAATAAACCATTCTAACAAAAACTCTTGAGTGGATACGATACAAGAACCAAGCATCAGTATGGATCAAACACATTACAAACATCAAAGATACGATGCATTCACCACCTGTCGAAATACCAAAACCAGGATATTTTGGAGCACGTAAAACAATGACATCATCTGTGGCCTGATTGTTCTGATGGGTTTCCCTGCATTGATTCGAGAACTTCTGGATCTGTTGTAACTTAGGTATCACGAGTTACCTTTCTCCGATTCAATCGGTATTACTTGAATTGATAAAACCCTAATGACCTCATTTTCTTACGTTGCACCGGTTCTTTAGGACATTGTTCTCACACAATAACCCGATCTCAGTATCCTGTTACGGCATTCTCACTTCCTACGAATTTCTACCGAAAACGATAAGGTTAAATTGAAACTTAAGTGTTTGTCACAGTCATAATGATGACAGTTTACCTAAAACTTCTTAAATTTACTTACAGGCTATCCTAAATCCTTTTTTCTCCATGACGTTTGGTAACACGCAGTTCCGCTATCCCCCTTTTGTGATAGAAGTGGTACAGGGTTCATCACTTCAAGTCACGAGACTACAGTTGACGGTTACGCACACTTACACAAACACGAAAGTGCAACGTATAACGAGAGACGCCCTGGGTTATCCGCTGAAATAAAATTGTTTTTATTTCGTACCACTACACAGATCCAACTTACAAATTGATTTCACAATGCTGTTTTCGGCTTAGCTGTCCCATTCTCAATGACTATTTACATCGAATTGAACGTCCCAAAGCTTCAACCACGAGAGTTGAAGGAAACGGAACTTAACGCTCTGAACGATCTTGTTCGTATCAGAGGGTCGACAGTGATCGACTAATCGAGCCTAATGCATTTGACAAGACTATAGAGCCGAAAAAACATCACTACTGTGCTTGAACAACGATAACAAAAATAAAGGCTAACTAAATGATAAGATACATAAATAATTTGTAATAACAATTATGCATTCCCACGGACAATGTACTTTAATAGTTTCTGCTTCACGGACAAAGCAAACCTGGAACACCTATTGATATGTCAGAATGGTTAGGAATTCCATCTATCAGAGGCAGTGATGCAAGTGAGGGAGGGAGGGGGGAGGAGAACGGTACTCATAGTAAATATTTACCGGTTAGTCTGGTACAGGGTAGCATAAACCAATATACTGATGCATTTTTATTTGTTGATGAGAATACACTGGCAGATAATGGATGATTTCCATAAGTTTGATGTCAACGTCAGATAAGAAAGACAAAGACAGAAAGCAGATTAGATTCAACTGCATTACCCCACTTCATCTTAGACAACATTTTGTTGTGTAATGTGGTAGACATAAAACTTCATTTTTTCATTAACACGAATACGTACGGGTTGTACCAGGGTAGGTGTGCACCAGTTCAATGAAAAACTATGGATACATACCGCGGGCTCAGTGGAATCCGGAAAGAAATCGTTACCACCGATTATGCTGAAGCCCAAACCGATAACTGGATCACGAACGAGAACCACCAGTCGAGGAATTTGACAATACCGTGGAAGTTGTAACCAGAATAACCAACTGGGGATAAAATTGCGGTCTTCAAGACTACATTCAGGACCTTTGAGGAGTCTCAAAGTCACCTGTTCGGTTAAAAGTGCAAGAGGTTAGAGCGAAGATGAGGGTGTCATCAGGTATCATTAGGTATAATGATTATCACAATATGAGAACCACTTGAAACTGTCGCTTTCCGGATCAAGAAAACCATGTGAATTTCTGTAAGTGAGGAAAGGGAATAGTGGAATGAGAAAATCGAAATGCATTCATTTTCAAATCAAATTTTGAATGGTGTTATGGTTGCCTCAACCAAGATAACGGACCAAGAAACAATCGTTATATCATCATGACGGATCATACCGCTCGAAAAAGCGCATATGAACAATCATCATACATTGTTTTGTTTCAGCAGAAATAGCGTAAACAGGGGTGTACAACTCATCCAGTTCTCACATTTATTTTCTTTGGTTATAGTCCGGGTAAAGTGTGCACGGGATGCCGTATGCAGTAGACAATATAGACTGCATAATCTTTAGGCAAGGACACAGTCAAGTGACTCGTTTGTATCGCGGACAAAGTGGTCTGCCCAAAATTCGAAATCGTGAGCTTCGACGAGTCCAATTGAAGGTGAACAACCAATGTTGGATGATAAATGTGGGAGAACGATTGCATTTTATTTAAGTAAATTAATTTGTATGAACGTATATCTCGATACCAAATGAAAACCAACATTCTGGTACAATGTATGACGAGGTCGCAAACAAAAGTACACAACGTGTGATAAAGAGGAATATCGATAGGGGTTGAATGAAGTAACAATACTTACATTCAACGTCACATTACTCAAGTGTACTGATACCTATTGTCTTATGTATGCATGCTTTCCGCAACTACAAAAAATACAGGCAAATCAAACTGGTTCAGTCCCGAAGAGAATGATCACAAATTTATCAGGCATGTTCGCCACAGGGGGGAGCAGGCCACAGACGGAAAGTTTTGGAAAAATTCGAAAGGTTACTAAGGGACCCTTGCAGAGTAAGAACGAGTAAACCGCGAGGGTTTTCAGTTCCGGTTACACGGAACGGGTGTGTCGGTAAACGACGGTTGTGGATTAATCAACCAGACTGGGCATACAAATAAGCAAAGAAAACAGATGCAAAAAGGTGTGGAGGGAACGAATGACAAGCTACTCGAGACAATTACGGAGAAGCATGGAAAGAATACAGCAAACTAGGGTGCGAATTCACCTGTGTGCAACTGTCTCTGGCATTTTTCAGAGCTTCAACGGCCCGTTCATGTGACAGACCCAACAACTCGATATCGTTCACAGCAAGCAGGATGTCTCCTCGAAACACACGACCGGAACGAGCGACCAGACCGTTCGGGGCTAAATTGGTCACATAGATTGGCACATCACCGCGCTGACTGGCGACTCCACCGGCGACGGACATGCCCAAAGATTCACCCGGTCGTTTGGTGAGGACGAGAACCTGCGACACGGACGGACAGCAATCAACGGATAAAATTTTCAACGACTTCGATTTCCATCGATATTCAATCAATTATTCGTTTATTTCGTGATATAGAGCTTCATATTATTTCCATCCAAATTGAAAGTAATATTTTTTCCGTCATTTGATTGGTTCCTCTGCGAAATGATACCGCTTAGTCTGGACTAAGATTATCCATTCAACTTTTCTCACGAACGTATTTATCATTCGGAATTTCGAAGATAGGGTAGCCTGAATACTCACATCTGGAAACAATTTGTCAAACATAGTTCTCATTAGAGCCCATCCGCTGTCCCGTCCGGTCTCCGATTCCTGGCATGAACGGAATCTGTTAGCAGAGTGTCGACCAGCTCACACCAGGGATGACCAGAATCTCAAATTCATGTTTCTTCAGATGTTATCTTCAATGATAAGCAGTCGGTTCATTTTTTGGTTCGGCAGCAAAGAGGGGAGATAGTCAACTATCTGCTACCAAATCAGGTCATTCACACAGTTTCTACCTAACTTGCCTCAACCTATCACACTGAAGTTTACACTCACATTTAGTTGCGGTGCAGAACAATATTAGTAGAAACGCCTTCCATGCGATGGGTCCGGGACACGAAGCCCGACTGGGGTGATGGACATGCACTACTACTGATGAGCTCTAACGAGAGTGAATCTTGAGTGTAGTGCTTTTCGTGTAGGTGACTGACTGGGTAAACCGAGAACTGTGCATGAAAATGAAATCTAAAGGGTGGTTGATCCAAATCAGAATCGATTACCGCTACGCACAAGCAATTGCGGCGTAAATGTGAATTAAAGTTAAATAAATGTATTCCTTCCAAGTGTTCACTATCACAGCACAGCTCAGAGACAGGGGGTTTAGGCACCCCCCCCGCCCCCAAATTCGAAGGCTAGAATCTCAGTGAGGAAAAATACGCATTGCTGATGAGGTCCATTGGGGTTGAGAAAGATTTCGAGTGCTCGCAACCGACCACTATATACATTTCTGCCACAAATGAAATATATTCCTTGTAAGATATAATCGTGAAACTGACTCACGGAATTTAAGACGTGTCAAATTGGGCGGATTTTGCTGAATCTTAGCCAGACAATTCGTGAATGAAATCCCGTAAGAAGAAACTTATGCTACGTTAATGAGTTTAGACATAATTCAAGCAGCTGTTCTGTGGATTTTGTCGATCATTATGTAATTGTAATAGCGTACTCTGTGAGTGGGTGAATGTATGCCGATGAAAACCGCTGACTGAAACCGGGCAAAGACCCGTTTAAGCAAACCGACAGTCTTTACAGCTGCGTTGGACACCTTGGCGTAGTTGAGTGAGCAGCTTAAGATTTATTGAAGGATTATGCCCAGGTCCTTGTCATTTGAGGCGTGTGGCAGTTGTTCATTTTCGAGGAAATACGAAAATCGCCCCTTATGTCGTAGCGATAGAACCTTACACTTTGGCACATAGAATTCAATATCGTTCAAAAGAGACAAGAGATGAGCTGCTTTCAGCTTTTCCCGGAGTGCCAGCGAGCACACTGGTTGAGTTACCGTATACCAAATTTTGATGTCATCTGCAATTAGTGACGATCTTGGCCCCAGAACCATCGGTAGGTCGTTTATGAATGTTGGGAAAAGTCGCGGGTAAAGCACACATCCTTGTGGAACCCCACGGGTAACGTCAATAGGATTGGAAAGCGAATCAGAAACACGAACCGACACGTTCCGATGCCGGTGAAATGCTTCGATCCAAACAAGCATGAGACCCGATTACTGTAGTTATAGAGTTTCCACAGTACGTGTTGGTGGCGCAGTGGTTTAGTCGCTGTCAACGGCGTGCTTTGGACCCTATGGTCCGAGGTTCGAGCCTCGCCACCGCCGCCCGACTTTGGTGGTAGGCAGCTCTGCTATCGTCCGGTTCAATACCACGCCTAACCTATCGGGGCCTTATGTGGTTTGCCACTCCAAGTCCCGGGGCTTAGGTTGCCGATTTCAACCACTAAACAGCAGGTCCTCGTGACTATGGGGTTTACCTCGTCTGCTGTTCATCACACCTAGGTGTGTAATAAAAAAAGAGTCTCGTGTTTCATCCGATCGAACGCTTTTGAGAAATTTAGATAAATAACGTCTACCGCGTGGCCATCATCAACTGCTTTTATACATTTTCCTCATGCTATCAGTAAATTAGTAGCGCAGGATCGCTTCTGTCGGAATCCATATTGATTCAGTGACAGAACGTTGTGCTTCTCTAGGTGTTCCACCAGGGAATCGACTGCTATGGACTCCATAACTTCGGACTTCACTGGAAGGAGGGTTACAGGCGGTAGTTAGCGGGATCGCTACGGCAACCACCTTTGTAAATAGGTAAAATTACTCTCTGCCTCCAGGACGGTGGAATTACAGTGTGATCGAAAATCCTCTGGAATAGAAAGGCTAGTGGTTCGGATATTTGATTTGCTAAAAGTTTGGGGGTGAATATTGTCTGCACCTGACGATGAATTCTTCCTCATAGCAAAATGGCTTTGCTTTCACCTTTTCCGAAGTGAATGATACGTGGTTAGTAAACGATGCGGAATATGATGCATCCAGCGAGGGAGGTACAGTCCTTCATTGGTTGATGCAACAAAGACTTGGGAATACTGGTTCTTCAGCATTTGAGCGGTTTTCATTGTATTGGCTGTGGCTCTTCCAGAAGAACTGAGAGCCGACATTCCATGTTTAACTGTTCGAGGTGAGTTACCATGCTTGTACAAAGGCTTGGGGTTTGAAATGAATCTCTGCGCTAGAGATTCTTGATGCTGTAGTTTATCTTCGCGCGTCAACTTGGTGCAGTGGTTTCGCAGCAGTCGGTAATTGTTCCGAGTGCATGCATTTGGAAGTTATTTGTAATTGTCCAAGAGAAGTACAGCTTCGAATAGGTGGTTTCAGGCTGCTGGATTTGGTGACAACTTTTAATGGCGTCCCTGACGCTAGCAGTTGTTGCAGACTCAATAAATTCCTGCCGCACGACTAAAGGGTTGTGCTCTTCCCCATGAGATATCCCTTTAATAAAAGGAATCAAGCACTGCAACTTTGCACAGTTTATGAATGTGTGAATATTCTTTGCGTTAATTACTTTGACAGAAGCGTAATAAATGTACTTGAAGAACAATACAGCATGGTCACTGCGTCCCAGGGGGGTCATAATGGCGACGGATTCTACCATCAACTCTTCGTGTGTCAACTTTAAATCTAGTATGGATGGTAATCGCAAGTTGTCAAATCTGGTATGCTCTTTCACGTGGTTGTACAGGGGATACTGGGATCATCTTGATAATTCTGTGAACAAATTAATCGTATGAATACCTTCAGGGCCTGAAAAAAGGGATGCCGATGACTAAAATATGATTAACAGGATCAATATGAAATTTGTTCATAGACAATATTTATCTCACGAACAAAAATATGTGGTTCGCATTTCTTTAGCCACGAGTTCAGTGTTCACTGCGCGTAGTTTCGACCAACCCAAGAATAACGAAAATGTGGAACTCATGCAAGTTACTAAGCCCAGATGGTGAGAGAAAGAAAAGAGAAATTAAAGAGGTGAAACACAGAAATAAACAGATGACTGGCAATCAGAGCAGGACAATGTTCCGAGTGAATCGAGTTGTAACAAAATATATAAGAAGCATACACGAACCGTAATTTTTCGACATTTTTCACACATGCCTGTCTGTGATATAATGAACTTCATGGTAAAGAGGACCTCTCTGGAATCGAACTTGGAGTGGAGAAACAAATAAAGACTCGAGGCTGCAGTTCGGATGAATAAGCGGTCGCTTGGATATATTATGTTTGGTATATAATCGTGGATGATTTTGACCAATTCACAATGTAGACATCGAATGAGAAAGACCATATGAACGTGCAACCAAATGGGCTGTGGTATCCCCTGTAGGAGCCATGCCTTTACTGATCACGTTTACACGGTGCCCGCGGGATGTATGGTAGTCCGGACCTAGAGAGTTTTGCGGTCGGCTGCTCCACAAACTAATTTGCCATCGATTGGAGATCGTTCATAGGATGTAAAGTGCCTGGAAAGCCATGTTACACATGCGTAGGGTGGACTTACAGAAGGGAATCCAATCAAGGTCATTATGACTGGGATGCCAAACCGACCAAGTCTTGGGTGATAATCATCAGATGTGTAATAATAAAGCGTGAGATAAAATAAACGTAAGTTGGAATGGCTCGCGTACCGATAAACGGTGCAAAAAATGTGTATCGATACACATCGGGATCCCGTGCTGAAGACAGGTACAAATTTATGGGAACTAATTGTTGAGTACGTGTGACAGTAATGGGAGCAGCTCAAGGGTATAGTGATGATCATAGGAATATTCTTGATGAAGTCATTCACACAGCGTTTAGTGCTCCGGTTTTCGAACAATCAGAGTGAACTGTATGCAACAGAGTAACAACTTTTTGAATGGTGATGGAATCAGTGGGTAAACTCGTATTCTGATGTGTACAGTCAGTATAAAAATTATTGTACAACTGGGGGAAAGGTCATTCATACAAACATCGGCAAAGAAGTCTAAAGACAATTAACAACTCTCATCAGCTTAATAGGAAATATGTAGACAGAATTGATATTGGTCATCAATTCCGCGTGCTTTCAATCAGCGGTTAAGGTAAGTAAATCAATGAAAACGTACTCGCTCCTGACAAACACGAGCCCCAGCGGCCAGTTGCAAATCCGGCTCGAGGGGTACATTGGACAAAGTGGTGATACCACGGGGTGGGGGTGGTGGATTAGAAGTTTCCAATGAAGCAACAGCGCGTGCCTGTGCTGGAGAAGCAACCATGCTTTGCGGCCCAGATGCGGAGAAAGCGACACATTTAGAGACATTTTCACCACTTGCGGCACGGATAATGTCTGGAGTTTGTGGACGAATTTGTCGGAGGATGACTAAAGTAACCTGATCCTTCGCATCCTGAAAATTTTTAAGAAAAAACTGGAAAATAAGTCAACTGGTTCCTAAAAATTTTGCTTACATGATTAAAAGCAATGTGAAATTGTCTCATTACACGCAGTGAAATATACTTCTTGTCTAAATATCATGTCGTCCGAGTTCGATCAATTTCAGTATGATAAACAGAATAAACTCTTCTATTTCGCCTGATCGCCGAGCTTGGCAATTTGTTTGCAAATGTTTCATCACCAGCCGAGGTGACATCATCAGTGCTTGTGAAGTGTCACTTCACAAGCACTGATGTCACTGGGTGTCATGGAATTTGATAATCGCTGCTTAGATTTCCAGTTCTCCAAACTGAACAGGTTCTCGTGCATAAATTGCTTAAGTCCTTCTATCCATGATAAGACGCATGTGGTGGACATTGCAAAACTCAAAACAGTCCGCTGTCACGAGGTCATAACAACTGCTGATTCCGTCTTGGGATTAACAAATCAGTTTTTATATGAGAAAAAGCATTTCTGCAAAGTGTCCATGGAATCTACCTATAAATAAAACAAGCGGCCGAGAAATAAGAGCACATTTATTGAGGAAATTAGCTTGTCTTAGCCACGACGAATGAAAACCAAGACACGAAGGCGTTGGTGACATTTAGAATAAAATTCACTGTTCACTTGACATACCGCGATCAACTGGGCCGCTTGCTCTTGAGTTCCATTTGATAAGTCTACACCATTTATCTCCAGAATTCGATCATCTTTTCGTAATCGACCGTCAAGTTGAGCTTGCCCGTCCGGGATAAGACCCAAAACGTACAACCCCAAACAATTTCTGAATCAAAGTGAATAAACGGGAAAATAAAAATATAGCATGGCTAAAAGTATAGGAATAATGATATGCTTATTTTGATTACCACCGACGGCTTCATTTTTCTCGTGAAAACATCCTGTTGATAATTATAATTTATACAGAGTCAAACTACTTTGCCCGCAACAAAAAAACTATTGCCATTTCTTCCATCGACGTTGAACAGCCGAATGCTGCTTCGATTTATATTTCGCCGTCACGTGGTATCTGGGCTTTGGTCTTGAAAGTACTGTTCGCTGATCTTTACATACACAGACTGTTAATCGCTAGCGGACAGCGTCCATATTATAGCTATGAGGACCGAATGTCCACTGATGGAAACCGGCAACCTAGACCCCGAGGCTTGGAGGGAAGCCATATAAAGCATTACATTGAGTTGTACGACGGGGAAGTTGTCTACAACCAGTACGACGATTGCCACTGCTACACTGATCGGACAGTCACATTGGTATTCGTACAGCACTTCAGTTTAGTTCAGCTTTTAGAATAATTCTCTATGGATTTTCTTGCGCCGGTTTCGAGTGCTATTTCATGGTCGCCTATTTGGATAAAAAGAGAGGGATCACGATTGGAATGTTGAAAACAAAGCCAAGGAGAAGATAAAGAGTTCACATAAACTGGAGTTGAAAGAATATTGAGTGGATGCAACAGCGCCACCGTTTGCGGCAGTCAGTCATATCACTCAACGTCTCTAACCGCAGGTTAACATGATCTCGTGGTCCTCATCAGGGGAGCCTAACGGGACCTACGTGACCCAGTATCCTGCTTAGGGTTCGCACACTCTTGTGCCAGGTCTTGGTTTGACCACCCTTGACCTTTCTCCATCTACTAACTGNGTTTTACCACTTGCTCCTATGGGCTGCCGTGATAATCTAAAAGTCCAAGCTTAACCTCAGCATTGCTCGTGCGGTTTCCCCACCACACTCGTGCAATGCGACATACACAGCAATGTTCGAACACCGACACAATATTTTTATCTTGATTCGGTAATGACCAATCTCTGCACCGTAGGGCACCACTGACTGAACTACTGCAGCATAAACTTGACCCTTCACGGACAGCCGGATGTTGCGACGGCACCACGGATGTTCCAAGTTGGAAAACACTAATCGCGCCTTCTGTATGCGTACCGACACATCATGTGACGTGTCCGCCAGCGAGATGTAGCTGCCCCGGTAGTAGAATTTGTCTCCTTCCTCTATTAGATCCCCAGGTAGAATGAGGTCGGGAGCTGGGCGAAATCAATCTTGTACCAACATTTTACACGCTGAAGGTGTAAAACGCATATCAAACATAGATACACTAGCACCGAAACTATCCAGAAAAGCTTGCAACTTGCTTGGATCTTAACTTAGTGGCACAATGTCGTCTGCATACACCAGATCAGTCTACTACTTGGGGATATATCGATGCCCCCAACCTAGCAAGAGGACAGGGCTGTTTCCATAATCAAGTCTATGGCAAAACTAAATATAGTAGGAAAGAGAGAAAGCGCAACCCTGATGAACACCACTCTTTGGAGTGAACTCGGACGAAAAGGTGTGGTAAGCTCGCACTTGACTTCGGTTACTATTATAATGCGATCTCAAAATGGCAATAAGCTTCTCGGGAACACCATTCTGAGTGAGGCAGCGCTAGAGTTAAGAGCGGTCGACTGAGTACAAAGTCGCTTTCAGATCGAAGAAGATAGAAAAGTTAGACCCAGAAAAGGAGTGTCTGTGTTCTAAAATTTGGCGAAGAGTGAAAATGTGGTCTCTACAACCTCCATTAAGTCTAAAACTAGACTGGTTCTCAAGCGTTCGCGTGCGGCAGACAATCGATCAGCAATGTTTTCACCCCATACTTCATTACACTTCACCTGTTTCTGACTGTTCTGCTGAAGGCTGAATGAGCTGTCTCAAACCTTGTTTCTCCAATAGCGTTGTTTAATCTGAGAAACAAACAACGGGTATGCCGTTGCCTGCTATAATTTATCAAGCAAAATTTTGTCGGATAGGGCTCAAACAGTACACATCAACCTATCTGCATAAAAAAGACCTGCGCCTATCCGCTGCAACACATCTGTGTACAGTAACTTCTCCATGGCCTAAATTACTCAGGTTCTGAGCGGTGAAAACAAATTCGTCTAGAACTCATTCGTTAGTGCATTTACGCTGTGTCCAATGTCCCATTTCGTGCTCGTTCTTTTTCTCCGTATTACCACAGTGTTATTTTTGGTTGAAGGCTTATGTAGAAGCTGAAGTACAAATGGCAATATCCCGCATTAATGTTTACTCAAGTGGAACAATCAGTAACGGAGAGTCTATTCGTGCAACGAAATGGGTAGAGCCATAAGCAAAGAGCGGATGGAATAGGTTGTGAGCGGAAACATGTACCCACCTCTTTCCAGCAAGTTTGATCCCCAGTCGCTTTTCTTGGCTTTTCGGCAGGACAATGCGCAATAATTCTAGAGGGGCGGGGCATAAAATAATGAAGGGTTATTGACAATGGAATATTGATTCTCGAAAAAGGTATGGAAACGACCACAGTAGATAGCTTCCTCAGTGAGATACAGAACTATGAAAGGAACCAACTGAGATCGATCATTCCATGACTAGCAAATGCAATGAACCGCATATGTGCCGTCGACCGTAATTGAGTGTGGCCTTGAATTTACGCTTTATGTTGACCCCATTGATCAACTGTTCGAATGAAACAGGACATCAGGATGGTCAGATTTGATCAAGAAATCTCGACTGGGGTTCACTCTTTATCGATCACATGCCAAATCGGTTGCCGACCGGTACGGTAGAATTATAACCAGTCTCCTTATCGCCTTTGACCGGTCGGTGTCCTTAGTTGTCCCATGATACTTACGGTCACGTGAAAATTGTGGCGAATAGTGGGCGAATTCCTCCATATTGATCGATGCCCGCCGTCAGATATGCCACATACTAAAAATAAGAATACGAACAAATTCCTTGGGATATGAAACGGTCCCACACTGACAATCAAAATAAGTAGTTTACGCTAACACCTCTCAGGTTATTTTACTCTGGAGTCATCGCGAACATGTTGCTTCAGTCCAGTAAACATGTGCGACGGGGAGCTATGAAATCAATCTTCTGGTTGATCGGACAGTCCGTCAGTTTGATGGAGCATGATTGTACTGGCTTTAGAAACAAATCATCGAGAGCACATGTCAGCCCATACTGCGTGTTTTGAATACAGTTACACTTGAAATAGCACAGACTGATGTTAGCTTGTGTGCGTGCGTGTTAAAAGTGAGAGTAGGAGAGTGATGGTGAGGGATATCGGTGAACTCCCGCACACGCCGTTCACACTTTTCAATGACTTGTGAGGAAATAGACAAGACCATTTAAGGAAAACGTGTACAAAAGCTCTGGAGAACTGCACATTACTGATGTATGGATGAATCGACCACTATTAGGGAAAACGTGCATCTACTCAAACGACGATCCAATAGATAGAAAAAATTGGAACACAACTTTTGTCGGACATATTTAATTAATTCGATGTCGTCCAAAAGTCCAGTCCCAGGAACCATATGGTCATTCACACAAAAGCATACATTAAAGCGAATATGTTGCGACATATGATGAAGACAACGACATAAGAGCTGAAAATTGACATACGGCCAATCTGTGTGGTGATCCCGGTGGGAGGTTTAGCTGAAATTTCTTTAGGCACGAATACGACTAATGATTTTGCGCAATTGGAACATGCTCCACAATCAAGCGAAATAGATAAAATAGTTTACAGAGAGCGGTTAGGGGCTATCACACGTTGATAGCTTTCTATGAGCTAGCTGTGTGCAGCTGCATCACATGAGAACTGATACGGAAAGAATTCAAAGTCAAACAGCATGGGACCCCCCCTCCTTCTCCAGAGGCGGGAGTGCGAGCGCATTGAGGCAAACAGTCAGGGGATGAGGATGCGAAGTTTCACTAAGTGTCAAAAATGTCCAGAACATAGAATAAGGGTCACATTTGTCAAATTCATTGAGAAAATGGGAACTCGGGGAATGCAATTTTACCCCCACTTCTATGCTTATTGCCTAAGTGTGAGCTTTCACGGTAGGGCAACAATGTCAAACTGTTAGATTTCTGCAAAGGAAAAGCAATGGTAACTGGGTATCACCAAGTTAATTAGATCGTTCCAATGCGAAATCGATGTGCGAATAATTTCTCAACGAGTTCACGAATAAACACCAAACTGTAACTGAGTGATGAGAATTTTCGTCTCTGTGCGCAGTTCACTTCAAAATGCAAACAAAATTCCAAAGAAACATGCATTCGAGTGTCACAAGACAATGCTTGGTCTAGGGATGAGTGAAACATTCAGCAACGGGTTGGGTTACCCCATCAGAGAAATATAATCCACCACCACAGCCCAGTGCGGAACACACGAGTTAGACGCATTAATCAATAATGAAACCATAAATGTAGTGAGTCAGCTATCGGAATGGAAGAAAACGGAGGAATTTGAGTAAGGACTAAACCACTTTTTATACCAACGAGAACACAGGAAGGAAGGATGCGCGACGAAGCACACACACGCACACATGAACAATGAAAGGTTTTCACGTGATTGAACAAACAGAAGTGCATTCATGCAAACCATAACGCAATAATATTCCGGTAAAATCCGGTCTAAATCAAAATGTGACTGAAATGTTTCTTTCAACGAAAGATTTTTGGACATGCGACGGGATAATGGAAGAACATACTAACAGCTAAATGAAACAGTAATCAAGGTACAGCGAACGAAAAGCACGGCATTTAGATAGATGCTCAATATCATGGTGACCGCACGGAAAAGCGTCGGATTAACGAGTGGGAAGGGATAACGAAAATGTCCCTGTTACCTTGTTTAACGTCAATCCGATGTTGTGACGATGGGCTGGACAGACTGTGTCCGGCTTCCACGGCTTGCTCGCGGTAGATTGTCAAATGGCATACTGATCCGGCAAGTGAAGAGAGCATGAGACAGGCCTGTAGGTGTGTTACGTGAGCAAGCTCCTCGCCATTGACCTATGATTGAGCAAGACAAGAGGCAGCAGAAATGTGCACGTACACATGGGCAGTGTTCTCGTAACAGTTAAATGATCGCGGCAACTGGTTATTATTGTACTCACCTGACAAAGAAGTGATAAACTTCGTTTTTAGTGTTTCATCACCTTCACAAATTTATTCAAACTTGCAAAATATACCTCTGAAAATCACTCATCATACAAAACTAGCCCGTATTTGTTAAAGCCTAAATTCAACAACACACATGCTTATGGATTTTTTATCTTGAGAGAGAGATTATTTATAGAGCCGCAAATACTGTCATTTTCCTATTGCTCACCGGTATGGTGTCGCGCTGATTGGTTTCTCGCGATAGTCACCGTGTATAAGTCATTGACAGACAAAAACTATTGATTCGGCCATCTCGTTTGATAATGTTGGAGAACAAACTGATTGAGCACATGATATAACAAGTCCAAGTCTTCTTTTTAGGCAACACTAAACGAATAATTGTGCGCCTGATTCTATACCACTGATCAAATGTACCGCACCATTACTTCCGATAGACAAAATTCTGACCAGGTAAAAGTGTGAAGTTGTCTTATCGGAATAAACGTAAACAGATAGAGTTCACATAAACTGGGGATGCAAGAATAATGAGTAAATGTATGGGCACCACTGAGTCACATCGCTCAGCGTCCCTAAACACCGTTTACCATGATCGCGAGTCCCAGTCCAGGGAGCATGAAAGGACCTGTGACCCAGTCTCATGGTTTCGGTTTGCACGGTCTTGGATTGATGAGCCTTGACCTTCTTCTATCCACTGCCGAATGGACTCTCAAAAAGTAAAGTCGCAAGACCAAACAATTAAACGATATCCAGTGGCCGATTACCATCGGACTGGAAGAAGGCGCTGGTTGTTCCCTTGTTCAAAGGTGGTGATAAGCATACCCCGGTAAACTATCGGCCCGTGACTTTGACATGTGTAGCATGTAAAGTGTTAGAGAAATTAATGGCGAAGCACATTATCAGTCACCTAGAGGCGCAACATTGCATTTCTTCTCGACAACATGGCTTCCGACGGGGCCGTTCCTGTCTATCCAATCTCCTGTTGGCACGTGAGCATTGGGCGGAGTCTAAAGCTGAAGGTTATCCTACGGATGTTGTGTTCGTGGATTTCAGCAAAGCGTTTGATACGGTGTCTCACTCGAAGTTACTGATGAAATTATGCTCGTTTGGCATCCAGGGCCCGCTGCTGTC
>UZAN01046077.1:0-14133 GCA_900618425.1 Echinostoma caproni
ATATATATAAATATATATATATATATATACATATATATGTATATATGTATATAACTGTATCAGCCCGAGGAACAAGTTATCGAAACACAAGCTACAATCTTTTCTTAATTTCACGATGGCAATATACTGTGAATTACATGTGAACATGGAGCGCACACGTTGATATTATTTATTTATTTACGATGTAATTGTATTAGTCCGAGGACGAAGTAAAAAATGAGCTCATTCGCTAGATCGTTTAGTTTCTGTCTAAACTTGACAGTATCATACTATGGAAGACATCTGCGAGCAATTCGCTGATCTTTCAGTTGAATGTGTTATCGTATTGGTGCCCAGCCTCATCTAAAAATAATTCCTTGTCAATAGTACGAGCGAGTGAGCAACTAAAGATATACTGATTCAATGCAGTATTCAAACTTAGTAATTCACCCTGTTTTCAGTTTACAAGTGCTCGTCAGAACCAGATCCATTGGGGGGCGGGGGAGTTACTGCCAGCTTCTTCTAGCAGGAAATATTTGTGAAAATCCTCAGTGAGTGGATGAGTCTTGAGTCGGGACAAAGCTAAACAAGACTTTCATACGATGGGTCCGGAGTTCAAATTCCGGACGGGACGGTGGATATACGCTACTGATTAACTGTTATAAGAGCGAAACTCGAGTCTAGTGCTTCCGAGTGTATGGTTGAATCGATGAACTGAGGATTGTGCCTGAAGGTGAAGTCCGAAGGATATTCAGCTCAAATCAATATAAATAAGACTAACTATATCCTGGTGACTGGGTTAATGAAACAGGGATTCAATATAGGGGAATGAAACTACACCTATAATGAATAATCCGCGAGGTTATAGAAGGCCCGGAAAATTGCGGGAGCACAAGCCAATTAAACACCAGCAAAAATCCTGTTGAATCGGTTTGCCACCCTCTATAGGTTCTCACCCACAAACCTATTCAGTCACCTCCCATTTGCCCTAACCCCTGCCGTTTTATAGATCACTCGACATACACTTTTGGCTCGCCATTTCTTTGCTCGCCCACCAAACTCGTTTATCTCCCTCTCTCTCCCGTGACCGTTGTCCCTGACCCTGGTACGGTGTGACTCACTCCACTCTCTGGTTATCGTATCGCGTTGTGTAATCATATTCGGGTTAGTCCTCTCTGATTCGTCGTACTGACCATGTGCGCTCTGACATACTTTCACTTGTTCGCCTGACGGAGGGATGAACACCCTCATTTGCACTTTAGTTCTCAGTTGACTTTTTTCATTTCACTAGTTCCCCTAGGAACGCCACGACTTGAGGTGTGTGGTTTATACGATTGTAACGCTTCAAATTCACAGCACCACATCAATATTCGCTACTATTTGGAGACGAACAAACCTCCAGAACATTTGTAATTGGCTTCTGAGGTTGTGCGTCACTTAATGCTGGCCTAAACTTTTGTGCGGATTTAATTAGGAATACTATAAATAAAGACAAGTACAGGAATCATTACCAACGCACTGACGATGTCACCTCGGCTGGTGATGAAACGTTTGCGATCTAAACGCCAAGCTCAGCGAACACAAGACCTCACATACTATACAATGTTTCGTATAAGGAGACATCTGGCAATCTGGCCTTTGATAAAACTACTGAAATATTGAACAACCGGTACAAATCGGAGCCGGTCGGTACCGATTGTTCCCACTCACTCGGAATAAGCGGTGAGATTTGTATGCACCAAACTATTAACGGTAACTGATAAGCTAGTGCAAAAAATTATTTCTTATTCCGGATATTGAGCAGCAAGAATTGACTTAGTCATTCGAAATTGTTTCTCAACTTCGAGCGAATAATTGTGAATGTGAGTAATAGTTTTATTAGTCAGATCATCACAATCAGCAATGCAATTCAGTTCATTTGTTGATAAACCTTTTATCAAAACATAAGAGAACCTCCGGTATTATTCGTTTGCAATTTTTATGAGGTCTTATAAGAGCCTATAGTGATGATACCTCATCTACAGTAACTATTTATACATATCTTTCACAATAAGTAGTATACGATGGACTGGACAAACTTTCCCTGGAAGCACATGACTGGTTTCGCCGGTCTTGCCGCTCGTCTGTTGTAGTTTTATTTCTATAATTGTACCCAGGAGGTGTATTTTAGTCACAATAACAATAAAAATAGCAATATATATGAATATATTAGGTCTCTCATGGCCCATAACTAACCAATAACAAGCTAAAGCAGTCTCGATGAAAGTACGATGTATAGTTTATCAGGAAGATGGTTTCTTACATGCCGGAAATATATCAGTACATGAGGCTATTCCTTTATCTCAGGAAGTTCTACCGCGTGAACAATAATCAGCATGCGTATCAAAGTATCGAACTGGACCACTGCAAGCCGAGTGGAGTAATCATTTGTGCGGCCAATGTTCTACTTTATTATTCCCTTATTCATTTTTATTGTAATAATAAATTTAAGTCGTCCATAAAATTGTCGCACAAAATCACTAATCTTTTTGCTTCAGGACATGCCGAGAAGGTCGATTGGCTCAGCCGGTCACTCGTTCGGTGCATCTGGGGTTCTATGTGGAAAGGGACAAGCAAACTCTTAGATATGACCGCAATGGTTATAGATCAGCTGGGAACAGGTGACTCTTTAGAAGTTTGTGAATTCCTCTGCGTACAGTGCACCCATTCGATACAAGCTCGCATTCGTGTGGACCAGATGTCGTTAGGCAACGTTCATGGAATAAATATGTGTGATTTCAGAAATGTACACCTTATCTGAAAAAAACGCATGAATTATCTAATACAACGGTCAGGGTGTATAATGGAGCAGAGCGTGAGGTTGTGACCCAGCGCCCTGATGGAACCCATCGAAATGAATGCTTCGGACAATGATAGGGAAAAACTGTAAAAATGAGGCCACTTGGGTCAAACTGAGCTCCATTGGTAACGAACGGTGAAGATTTTCATGATGATATTAATCACTTGAGATTGAAAGCAAAGTATGCCCATCGATAGTAAATTTGGTTTGGATAGCGTATTTGCCAAGCATAGATTAGTTGCGTAGAGGGGAAATGGTGACTGGGTATGTGCAGTGCAGCTATGTCGTGTAATGTAAGTTGACGTGGAAAGAAAACGAAATTGACACGACTGAAGGGAACATCTCTCCGAATTTGTACATTTAGTGAGCACCTTTGTAGGGGATGCATATGAAAGAAGCGCTCAAATTTCCGGCTGTTCGTTCATCAAAATTATTAAATAAATGAATAAATGTCTTTTTACTTCCTTTTCTCATTTATTGAATATACAAATTTACAGTGAATATTCAGGAGGGGGGGCGCAGTGACCTAATCAATTGGTTACCACCACCACCCCAAAGAAGCGCGTTTTTAGTGTTGTACTACCTGACTAAATAAACCACTGTTATTCAGATGAATGATAGACCTGATCAGAGTTAGACACTGTAATATTGCTAAGTCACGCTCATAGGTTGTATATGAATGTGTGTGTGTGTGTGTGGAGACGGGCCATTCAGGTAAAGAAAACAAGGAAAATCAAGGATCCACTTAACGACAGTTACTGCTGGCACTATTTATATTGGTGCATAAACGGACCATATCAAAATATGTTTTACAAATTTTAGCATATGAATGACTAGACAAGATGTCCCTGGAAGCACACGACCGGTTTCGCGGTTCTCGTCGCTCGTCATACATGCTCATCCGGTATTCTTTTGTCTTTTCATCTTTTTCAGTCATTCATATACTAATTATTGTAAAATATTCAATAAAGTCACGTTTGTTGCGATTAGTAGCATCTAACTCCCTTACAAATCATCGAATCACACTAATGATTCTTCAATGAATTGGCTCTGAAAGAGCCGTTCAAACAAATCTACCTGGTGTTGAAAACGAGGTTATTGTGAGGAATCTATCTATCTATCTATCTATCTATCTATCTATCTATCTATCTATCTATCTATCTATCTCTATCTATCTATCTATCTATCTATCTATCTATCTATCTATCTATCTATCTATCCTATCTAGTATCTATCTATCTATCTATCTATCTATCTATCTATCTATCTATCTATCTATCTATCTATCTTCTATCTATCTATCTATCTATCTATCTATCTATCTATCTATCTATCTATCTATCTATCTAAGATCATTGCGGCCATGTAAGAGTTTCTCCCCTCTCGCATAGAGCCACAGATGTACCTAACACGAGATCAGCGGAGGCAATCCACCTTCTCAGCATATCCTGTGACGTGGAGGTTAGTGACTGGTGACGGGGAACAGTGGAATAATTCCAATGCCATGGATAAATTCAAAGTCATTACAGGTAATCGGTTAAGGCTGTTGTTCCGAAGGAAATCACTTCAGCATCTGAGAGAGTATGCCTATGATAGAAAAACTGAAACTGATAAACTGTTGATCTTCACTGATATGATACAGCTGTTGTTTAGTCAAAGAAATGATCACTTTCCGTTCCGTGTACAGAATCTGAAATATTTTGTTATAAGGCTAACAGGTTCGAGGCGGTTTGTGATTTGGTGATTTACTCCCTATCGATTGGTGTCCCCCTACGGAATTGCCACACGGACACATTCATCGGCACAAATGTACAACTTTAAATCACGCAATACCACGGATTTGGGCTGTATTTCAGCAAAGATTCAGTTGTACAAATGCGCACAACACATGGTCATTAGCTTTGCGCTCAGACCGAAGCATGTGCACGGCCTTGAATGTCACTTCTCTTATTAGGCGAACTTTTGGAAAGAGTGAGGGACGTCATCTTTATTAGTCAGTCAAGGAGGACGCCTCCTCTAAACCCCACCCAAAGTGATATTTGAACCATCACCTGCATCCAGCTGGCTCCGGGTTTTTCGAAATTTGAATAGGAATAGGCAACATGTTTCTTTCATTGCCTATGAGTACTACCCAGAGACGTGTACCTTTTTCAGGAATACATTCAGCATCTTAGACTCACGAGATCCGACAGTATTTGATGATAACTCTATCAATCATGTAGAGGAAAAGAATAATTCACCTAATGGCGACAGTCCTACGTGATTTCGTGCCTTAAAGTTGAAGTTACACTAACTTTTAGATCTACCGGGTGCTTCACTAAGTCCGGGAATAAGCTGCAGGGTGGAAACTTCAGCTACAGTTCATTTGCACTTTTATTCGATGAAACTGCATCTCAAACGGTAATGGATGACCAAAATAGACATTGCGCTAGCTGGTGGGTTACAGTGAAGTGAATGTACATCAACAGAATTACGATTCCGTCTATTTTGTTAAAGTAACATTCGCTTGCTTGTGGGAAAAATCGATGATGTCCAAAATCTGGTTCATCAGTGGGAGTTATTTTACTCCAGAAAAGTTGGTTACACTCAGATATTAATTGATTCGACTGACTATCCTTTAGACTTGATTTTCATACATAATCCTCAGTTCATCAATTCAACCATACGATGGGTCCGGAGTTCAAATCTCGGACGGGACGGTGGATATACGCTACTGATGAGCTCTAATAAGAGCGAAACACGAGTTTAGTGCTTCCGAGTGTATGGTTGAATCGATGATCTGCGGATTGTGCGTAATCTGTTTTGGTCTGCTTATTTCACATCCAAGTTTTTAAAAAGTTCTTAAACTGTCCATTGATGTGTACAGACTCAGGAAACTGGACATTTCACCCAACTTTAAAGTTCTGGTTGTCTGTGCACTTTCACACTGGTTACACTGCCTCTGATATTTATCCCTGGTCTGAAAGAAACAAATATTTCACCCTGTTTTCGGAATTCCGTAAAATTCTATCCCGATACAGTGGAATGGATAGAGTTGTTTTGGTTGCGCTTTTTATTTTCAAACAGTTAGACGCTTGAGATGGATGTATTGACAGGATAACACGTGACAACGCGAAAGTATCACACAAGCCGTATCAAGCCTCCAAATTTATTCTGAATATCAATTTCGTTCTGCACGTACTTCCAGATACAGAACACAGCGTGATTCCATACATTACGCGGCTCTTGGTTAATCGTAAAAAAGTTGTCAGCCACTTCAGCGAAAGACTGTGGCATTAAATGCTTTTTTGTCTTTTATTAGAGTAATTACTGTTATTTTTGTTTAGTTGCTTGCAATTGTTTTTTTCATAATCACTTCAAAAGTTCGTACATTGTTGAAACCTCATCCTTTCGTTGTATAGAGGGTTCTATTCACTTCATTTGACTATATCGTATTCTACAGTTGAGGGCTAAATTATTAAAGACCATTGAAGAGATTCTGCTGCGTCTCGTCTAACTTCATTCTGATATGCCCTCCCTCCCAAATTATACAGCCCCCTCCATTCCCCGGGAGCAAAATCGATCAGAATCGGTCAAATATGAGGGACTATTTGACCTATGTTTTATCTACCAGGGCTCGGACTGTCTTCCTCACTGACTGTCCCAATACTGGTGCTGGTGAGTCCACCTAACGGGGAGTTAACGTTGCGGTAAAAATGTGAAGTGTAATTGCAGAAGCTTTACAAACTAGGGATTAAACGTGGAAAACGCTGACTTTATGCATATCCATTAACACTGTCAATGTTGGCACAAATGGAACCAATGGCACTTAGTCCCATTTCCATTGTATTCTCTTGAAAAATCACTTAGAATTCATCCTTCGGGTGCACCAAGCTTATTTTAAATGGTTTTGACTTGACATAAGAATACCGGGAAAAACATTCAATGTAGTATATAAGTTGTAATTTTGAAAACTCAGTGATGTCGATACAAATGAAAATAAGCTGACGTTTCGGTTACCGTGGGTAACCTTTATCAAGGAGATTTAACAATCGAATGAGTCAGGAACAGTTTGCCACTGGCACGTATTCAATCAAATAATGTGTTTCCCAGGACGCAACAGTTAAATGTCAGTTGACCGTTAGTTATAGAGCTGAGGTTTTTCAAATGACACGAGCAGCATGTTACTTGTGATGTCTGGACTATTCGTGTGTAGTCATAAGAGAATGGACCACAATTTCAGCCTTTTTAGTAAGGCACTTAGCTGGTTATTCAACGTCTTTGCGAACGGTAAATGATGTTGAATCACGATAAATGTAACGTGTTTCTTCTAACATTGAGAAAACTTTTTTTTCGCCAGTCAGATATCTTATCATTTAAAATTATGTGAGGAAATCAAACAAAACCCTTTCCATCCGGTCTAAGTTGCACCTTATCACACTATATAGAAATCTTGAATGAATCTCTTCCAGTTAGGATATCATTTGAACCATGATGTTCGATTCAAGTGGTCGATTGACACGACCACGGTAAAGGTATTACTCGAGCAAAACGGTTCTGAATGAAAATTTGTGAACCGGCAGGGGGTGGGGGATGGGTACGGAAACAGCCGTATTCCGTTTTCTTCGATCATACATATCAGAATGAAACGCACTGAGAGAGATAGTAGGGTGTGTACACTGGACTACGGTAGACGAGTTTGAATGCGTAGACTACGTTTAACTGGTGATTCGTTTCGAGCAGATATCGGCACATTGTGCTTTTTATTATCCTTGGTTCTTCAGCTTGACACTTCTCTGTTCTCTTCCGTATGTGTCTCATCGTTCAATGTGATGTGGCTGGACCCAGAAAATCGGTAAATGAGTGGATGCACGTGGTTGTGGTTGGAATGGATGATGCGCGTATACGATGGTAAGGACAGTGGGGTTTTAGGGAAACTGATGAGCAGTGCTACCTTGGCGAACTTTTATTTTGTTATTTTGGCTCACTTTTAGTGTAACCCAGCTTGATGCCTCATAGATCTTGTCAAGTAATTGTATTGACAGAAGTTTACTTCTCANNNNTTCAAACACTTGGTTTTTACAGGGGCTTCGATCAAATGGTTGCCAAGACAGCAATCAGAATAGTTATTATCGCGTAAAACCTCTCTAATTGACTCGATTTCTTCCATCAAGGTGTTCGAGGTGCTCCACCGATATGGTCCAGTGATCAACCCCAACTTTTGCAACTGAAGTNATGTCCAGGAATTATTGCAACTTGTCTGACCATTATTACAAGTTGTCCTAGTATCATTTCAAGATATCTGAGCATAACTTCAAGCTGTCTCGTTGAACTCATCGGCGCTGACAAGCCTCCCGGCGATGTCTGGATGACCATCATGTTGTACACATTTCTCTACCTCCCGCTGAAGTGCGGGGGACGATTGTGAGACTTGCCTTGGTCACATACGCATCAATTCCCATGACAGAAATATTGGTTGTTTGTCTTGAAAGTACGCTTACGCGTCTGCAGGTGTGTTTATATTTGTCTCCCTCAGCTGATACCAGTGAATTATAGACAATCAACACTTGAGCCATTGCTTACCTCCGTAGTATGATGCTGCAATGGAATTGATAAGCTACACCTCAAGCGTTCGCACCTGGGACAACAGTCGACCATGCTTAGTCGATATACGCATCAGTGTTGAACATATTCACATTCAGTTTGTTCCATACCCTCAGGTTATAGCCCATCTCTGCAACACCACCACAGAACAAGCACCTTCAAGTACTGAACAATCCAAATGATCATTTTGGCCATATATCCGGAACGAAATGAGATATCAAACCAAACGCAATGGAAATAACGTAATGACGGCTGTCGAAATGTCATAAATTTCATAACATTTACGCAATTTTATAAGAAAATATAAGTTCGAAAATTGGAATGCTTTCAAAAATGCATTTTTCTCAGTATGGGCTCTGAATTCGATAATCTTTATCGCTGAAATCCTGTAGTCTTACTTCAACACCTCCACCACACAAGTAAACCGGGTGAATTAAGATTAGTGTATGACATTCACAAGTAGTAAATGCAAACTAGCTTCGAACAATCATGTTGCCATTGTCCCAGTTCTCGATTTAGGCTCACGATGGGAACAGCACCGTGGTCGTTCTTGGAATAGTGATTACCGAAGCCACCCCAACCAGAAATTGTAAAAGTGTTCGATAACTTAGTAAATATTAGGAGATCAGAACACTTTTTAGTTATCATAGCTAAACCATAACACATTATTTCACGGTTCCTGTAGTCAATCCAAGGGAAACGATGCAGTGTAATTTCTCCAAACCAAAAGATGATGCCCTGTACTTAATTCACTAAAATTTGTATTCATTTACTTATCTACAAAAGTCTGCGATTACCTTTTGCAAACTCTGTTGAAACCCATGAACACCGCCTATATTCTGGTATTGACAATTTTCAGGGAACATTTCAGAGTAAAATAAGCTGCGGTTACCAATATACATGGAGTGGATAGTATTTCTCAGTAACATGTTTGTATCTGTTGTGTCCAACAACGAAGTTATAGTGTAAAGCTTGGCAACCGCGCCAATAATATTTTATCTTCAGTGCCTGTACGTTGGTTCATGGCCATTGTTTGCTTTGCCTTGCAGATTCACCTTTAACCTCTACCCACGGTAGGCCTGTCTACCAGTATTTTCCAGCCAACCCGCGCTGCGCTGCGAGGGTCCGCAGTTCGTTTGCATTACGTTACGTTTGTCATGTATGCCTGTGACCGGGTTGATTAATTCATCCACGCTGATTGATTCGTTGACTGTTTGAATTCCCCCTTGACTGCATTATTATGTTTTGTGTGACGCTTGAGCCAGCTGTCGGTTTGCCTGCCTTCCTGCCTGCCTGCCTATGTCTGTGCCTCCGTGTCCTCCGCTCCTGCTTGCTCACAGGTCCACAGACCAGCTCAATGTGTAACTACCACAATAAATGTGTTGCCTTATTTACTGCGTGTTTAATTACTTACCTTAAATGGGACGTACCAGTGTGCAACAATTTTACTCCGGTAAAGCCGATTTTAATTCCAGCATTTTTACATTATTGGGCGTTTTTTCAACTTTCAATGTGCATCGTATACAGAAGACAGGTGTTAAACCAGTGTTTCATTTCATCGTCTGCTGCGCCTTCGGGAACCACTTTGAAACACCTGGTGGCACGAATCGCGGTGGTCGGAAATGACGATAGATCAGGAATAGTTAACGGTTGATTGACTGACTGTGTTTACGGGGTATGCATCAACTGGATGTTGTTGTTGCCGAACTAACCAAATCTTTTATGAGATCAAAGTTGAAAAAGGAAGACGAGTCTCCGTTGATTACTTTCTTTGAATTACATACCGTACATAGTTTACGGCAAATTATTTTTTCGTTCTAGCCGGCGGACGGTGTCAGTTGGTAGGGCGTAATGTTGATATAATCAACCGACAAAATAGAAACAAAAAACTCCAAGCTTATCTCCTCCCCCCGTCCCCCTACTCCCATATGGGCCGTTCCAGACGAAAGTAGCCAGTTCTTTCGTTTGTGCACACAGTTGTCAAGGGGTTTGAACAGGTTTCAGGCACACGATGCGGCTGAAAACCAATGACTGAGCATAGAAATGCGGATACACACGGGTTAGACCTATCAGATCATTGACGCGTCACGTCAACGAGAGCCCGGATTCAATTGAGCCGGTGTGCTTCCAGGTTTAATCTCTACTTCGATCAAAGAAGCTTCGTTACTAATATGACCTTGGTATGAGTTCGAAAGTTGTATGATCATTATTCTTTGGTTTTTGGTACAAGCTACCCTTATTTTGTACACAGTGTTTATATGAATCCCTATTCCTGATTCGAAATAGCTTGTGGAGCAAAATGCCCAGTCAAAATTCATTCCATGACAGGGATTGTCTGAAATTGGGGGTGGGGGGTGAAGGATAAATCTATTTGCTGGATTATCTACCTCAGACAAGGCAGTGGTGGTCAAGTTGTTAGGTCATTAGATCGTTACCCGGAGGTTAGGGTTCGAACCCTTCCACGGCCACTGGTCCTCCTCATTTCTGTATTCTCTCAGGCAGCCTTTTTAGTTGTTTAAGTTAGCAAAAAGACATTTACATTCACAAAGCCATTTATATTTACATGTTATTCGACATCTCTGAGGTCAAGTAGCACATCGAGATTGTCGAGTGATAAAAAAGCAGGCCACAGATTTTAAATCAACTCAAGCGAGTAAGGAGATATTCACCTGTGTATGTTCGTAGTTATCTCCTTTTTCGCTCATCAAAATGTTCGCCTGCAATTGATCATTTAGTGAAACCAAGTTTCACACAAAATAAAAACATCACTGAAAAATAATAATCTGCCAGTAGTGTGCATGTTTTATTTATGCTATTATTTTTGATCAGTTGAATGACACACCGATTTGTTCTCATCTTCTTTGAGATCACCGAAGTCTATTTTTTGAAGGGGGGTAATCTGGACAGTTTTTATTGTCAGGTGCTTAGCATAGTTTGTCGAAGGTAAGCTGTGGTGAATAATGGGTGTAAACGACCCCATGAATTATAGAACAAAAAGCGACAAACACGTCGACGGTGCTTCTAAGAGAAAATATGTCTTTTGGTGCGACTTTTGTAGGTATATCGAACGTTCCAGAGATCACATTTCGTACTGGTTCACGCATGGTGCTGTGTCTATCCGATTTATTGCTCGGTTGATAGTGACACGAAACTTGGTTGACATACATTGGGCATTAACAATCATTCATCGAGTCGCAACACACCCCTCGAGAGCAATACGGTTTCGGACGTTAGCGACCGCAGAGGCAATTAACATACAACCCATGAAGTCTAAACTGTGTTCGCGCAGCTCTCAAACTCGCATGTTCACATAACCGTGACGTAACATACAGACATCTCGCAGGCTGGGATCACCACAACCATTTCACAGTCCATATCATATGTGAAAACAAATTTGCATCTGAGCACATTGTGATGGGAAGGAATGAAATATTCTGTCGTCTGAGAAACATTTGTGATAAGTCTACGCGTCATGAGTAGTTGCTTTTTAAAGCCCCAAGGAATCAATCGTCGTAAAATAAATGGGGCTGACGACTGGTCTGAGAAAAGTCAGAATTACAAGTGTTGGTATTTTATTGCATTTTGATGAGATGAATGAATAAAGTTCCGAAACATTTTTCAAAAAGAAGCGCCGCAGGTTTGATGAGTAGGGTAGCATACACGATGCCAGTGCAACCGGATTATAGAAATACAGTAATCTTGGGGTGTGGGACACGTCCTCGTTGTGGCTGACAAACCGAATCAAATCGAACCAATCTCCGCGTCCTCGTTTTCTTAATCAATCACTGACTCCTTCGATCGACAAAATGTCCAACCTGTTCACATCTTACTTCCTTATATGACCTGTACTATATACCACTAGATGAATCATTGAAAACAATTATTTGTTTCTGAACTTGTGTTCTCATGTTATAACAGGTAAATGTCGAACCCGAACTTTTATAAAAAGAACAGTAAATCAATGTTCCAGACTGTGAGATTTTTAGCATAACCACATGTGGTTTTGTTACACTTCATCAGATCATTGTCTCACACAATCGAACAATGGAGAGAAACGAGATACCACAGACGTGTGATAAACTACACTACTGATAGTTTTCAAAATAAGAAGGTGAGCTCTGACTGATAATTTTTATTGTAATACTTCGATGAAGGTTAGGTCTCGTTGTCAAACAGTGGTGCTGCTACACATGAATTGGGTCCACTGGTGTCTCGTGTTGCGGCTTGTTGCCCATCTGCTTGCGCATCAATCCCGCGCTCCTCATTTGTGGTACCATCAGTGCCTGCAGTTTGCCGATTTCGATCGGCCGACTGGATAAGTTAGTCGAATGAAGCATCCCAGGGAGCAGCCGTTCGTCTTTCCTCACCGCCTTTGCTACTAACTTTGGGTCATTGATTCTGATCTATCTCTGGTAGTGCTGTGGTTCCAAAGGTGTGAATTCAGATGAGTGCGCTCTGGTACAAGTGTGTGTTTGTGTAGACGAGTACACAGTTGTTCGCCTGTCTCTCCTACGTAATGTTGATCACACTCTGGGGACGGAGTTGCATATGCCACCCCTGATTGTGGTCGTGACGTTCTACGTGATCCTTGTCGTTGAACTAAATCGATCGTAGTGTTATTATATATTATTATATTATAAATGTATTTTATTATTATACATTATATTATCATATATCATTATGTAGGTCCGTGAGTAATAGTGGCAAACAAAGAGAGGAGGATACAATCAACGGCTTCCGATATTGCACGTATGTATCGGAGTATGAGTGTTGTTTTCCTCATCTGTTGGTTTTCATCTTCTCCTAGGGGAAAACTTTTGGGACATTCATTTGTGGAGGCAATCATAAGCTGTAGTGTGTTTGTTGCTCGACAATCGAGTCAACTGGCACCGCTTCCATCCCGCTTCCGTTTTGTAGATGCTCTTTAGTCCCTACCTACCTAGACAGAACTTAGACAAAGGGAGTTGAACCCATTCCTGTGTGACTGAATAAATACATGAACGAATCACATTCGAATGGTAATGATCCAGTATCAGCTCAACTACGCATTCCAGCATCATGGATTGCCCATCCTTTGTTGCGGACAGAACATCAAGTGAATATGAGCTGAACATTCAAGAGTGCTTTCTTCAGGCAAAACTCCCGTAAAATTGATTGAGCTATTCGCACAAGGTGACGACCGTCGACCATGTAGCTCAGGAGTAAGGGTTTGAAGTCCCAACCCGAATGCTCGCGGTTCGAGTCTTGACAGGAACATAAACGTACGCATTTTTGACGAGTCCCAAACAGGACAAAACAGCTGCCCGGTGCTGTTTGTCGGTTATCTCAAACATTTCCGTCACTGGTAAATGCGTGAACTCGTGGAGAATCAATGATCTCCCAAGGAGTGAAACTCACACTCAAGACCATCATTCCAGTTTATATCGGGACAAGGACTTACCAGGTTTATATTGTGATAAAAGACCCAATGAGGTCAATCGTACAATCAAAACCAGCTCACATTTCAAACACCGCCCGGGGAGTAGGGTGGGGTGGAGAGAACATGCACGAGAGGGTGAGCATATTCTATACACTTTACGGAGCTTTTGAATGGCATTTGAGAATAATCCTGCACAACAATTCAACTGCCCTACAGTTTGATCAACTCAAACATTTTCCTCATAGAAATGTTCCTCTTTACGTTTCTCTAATTTGAAGTGAAATTGCACTCTTACTATCCGGCAGTTTACGAA
>UZAN01046077.1:14450-26950 GCA_900618425.1 Echinostoma caproni
TTTGAAGTGAAATTGCACTCTTACTATCCGGCAGTTTACGAATAGCTGATCCCGGACAATCGGCCCCTATTTTACCCTTCTCCACGCACTCAAACGGTGTGGATTAAAGAGACAAAAACTTTAAGTATAATCACGTCATGATTGCAGGTTGCTATTGTTTAGTCACGCATCTGATCCATCATTCTGCCCATGGATACAACAATTTTTTATCTTACGTGTTATCACTTGCATACGCTTCTGTTTTTACTTTCAAACGACCGTGCTGCAGGACTCATCTTTTTGGGGTGCTACAGCCTAAAGATTTTCAGATGATACGGTAAGTATAATTCTTCCCGACTTCCCTCGTTAATTTTTTTGTTGATTCTGTAGCTTTTCGAACAAACCAGTTGCTAGATTTACAGCAGAGGAATGGTGAAATGATGAAGCAAAATTTAATCAGAACTGCCATTTCCACTACCGGAAAACAAAATAGGATTTTCTCACTCAGAGACGAGACGAGAAGAGACGAATCGAACGGGATGTGGCATCATTTGTAGGAGCAAAAACCCACGATAATTTGAAGTCCCCCCCCCCCCGGAACACACAGTTGTCCTCCATCAGGGTATTGAATGAGCTCACAGATTCGACGAGATTTTGTCATTTTCCAACCCTTGCTTGACTCTCACCATTCTGAACTCGTTTCTCCCTCGCTCATTCCCAAGTCCAAATGTGGAGAGACAGGTTTTGGTTTATGACTGACTGTATTCGGGGGTGAGGGAACGTGGGGGGGGGCGAGTTTGCCCACTTTTCAATTTATGTATCCTTGCAATGATTATTACATCACTTCCGGTGTTTTTCATCACTGCCTTCAATTTTTCAACGTTTGTAATTATGCATCCGCACAGTGTGCAAATCTTGGCAAATTACGATCTCACTTGAGTGTTCCGGTCACATTGAGTAAAAACAAAAAAGCTATCTCGTTGGGCTCACTCCTTTTGCAGGTCATTGCTAACGTTCCACGCAAAACGCGGAATGATTGTTCTTCTCATATAGGTAATTCATCGTGTGTAGAACAAATAAAGCGTTAAATAAAAAGCTAGGAGACACTCCGGACAGCTTATTTGACCTGGTTGGGTCTCATCAGCTGTGCATGAATCCATCGACCCAACTGGGGATCGAACCGGGCCGGAACCGCAAGCATACTACCCGTTTGGTCACCGGACAACCGATATACCGTCGTTCACTTCACCTGCAAAGAGCACTGAAAAAATCATCAGGTTCAGCATGCGGACTGAGCCATTGGTTTTCCGTGAAATAAAATTTCTTCGGGATATTTTATTCTTCAAAGCACCTTCCAAATGAGAGTGAATAATCTGAGGTCGCACTCCAATTCTATCGAAATCGATCTTTGCTTGTTCTGCCAAGGGCGTCGTGATAGTGTTGGTAGTGGTAGTTAAGCGGTTTAAGTAGCGCGATCACAGATACGGTTCGTTCTTTAACGTTTGAAATTGAAAAACCTGCCGCTACCACCTGATGTTGTTCACACATAGTCTAACATCACCTAAGAGTTAAAAATGCTGGGTATTTTGTGGTTAACCACTCGCAATCCCTGGGAATGGAAGGCGACCGTTTATCACTTGTAAATAGCGGCTCCTCGAGACTAAGGGATTACCCCTCCACTATTCGTCACACAGTGGTGTATTAAGAGGATAAATCGTGTAGAAAGTTGAGCGTTTGTAAAGTTGAAAAAGTGTACAATGCTCCAGAACGTTTTGAATGATGAGTGGCCCAAAACCCATCGTATAACGGGGCAATTCAATCTGAATCAAACAAATGAGTGAAACCCACACGGAAGACCATCAAGAGTGCCTGGTGCCTCTAAACAATCGAATGAACCTGACAATATATATATTTCGCACCGGCTTGTAGTCGATGGGTAGGCATACGCAATACGTGACCAAGCCATCGGAGGCAGTGTAAAGCGATTACTTCTGTTAGAGAATAACTATCCGCACCCAACACACGACCACGAACATCATCATTACTTACCCGGTTTAGACGGGAGACACGAGCAATGCTTCGGAGACACCGACGGTCAAATACAGAAAGTCGATTAGCATCCTCAACGTGGAAGGGCCAGATCTCGCAACCGTAAAATAGAACGCTACGAACCGCGGCAATGTATACCCATTCCTTAAGGGACAGTCGGATATCATGGTGGCACCGCAGGTGTCACAGGTTGGCGAAAGCTACTCTAGCTATCGCTATTCGTGATGTGACCTCGTCCCCAACAAACCCACCAGCCGCGACCAAGCTCCCGAGGTACTTAAAGTTCTCGACTACTTCTAGCTGATCACCCCAGAGAGTGAGTGCAGGCACAGGCTCCTGCCAATCTTGAACAAGCACTTTACACTTGGGGGTACAAACACGTACCGTACCTGGATACCTCGATCGCCAAGCGGTTCAATGGGATTTGGACTACCTGTGTATTAGGACCAAAAGAAGACATGTCGCGAGTTGTTAACATTTCCTTTGATCGTTCATGTAGAACAAACAAGAACATTGGACATGTACAGTACCTATGTATTGTCACCCAGCAAGGCGATGTCATCGGCATATTCTAAGTTAGGAACTCTGTTCTCTGGGAGGAGTTCAACTCCACCGTTTGCTAGACTGGACAGAGCATTCCGTAGAACATCCTCTATGACGAATTTGAAAAGGAATAGGGATATAGCGCACCCTTGCCAAACTCCATTGGAGACGGCCCTAATCCAATCTGAGGTATGACGATACAACTTGTTAAGGATCAACACATACTTCTCTGGTACTCCATTCCTCAACAAACAGTTCCATATTACGGTCCTATCGGCAGAGTCAAAAGCTGCTTGTATACCTAAGAATACAATACCGTGAACTGTTTCAGAAAAGTCTTTTTCTGAGTCTAACAAGTTTGCCTAACAAGTTTTAGTACATCTAAAAATAACTTTATCTAAATTACAAGAATGAACAGGAACAGGTCATTGCTGACTGAATTCAAGCTGTGAAACGCGAATCGCATTTATCATTCCTTCCTCCCCTCACCGCAAAAGTATATTGCATATGATTTGGAACGGGGTACGGGAACGTGTGCTACGGAGGTGACCTGATGCTCGTTTGGGACAGATCACTTGCGTAATGCTTTCAATCAAAAATGTTGTTCTACTCGAATCCGATGAACTCTATAGAGCTTATCAAGTGCTGTAATTTGTTGTCGGCATCCAGTGGAGTGGAGAATTACAGGGCAACACATAAAACGCCTATTGGCTGTTTCCAAGGACTATCACATATGAAAAGCAGTGTCTTGGAGAGTAGGGGGTTGGCAGATGGTGGAGGGTGAGTCAAGGTGATCGTATTATTCGTATTATTCCACGAAGAAGATGCTCATAATTTTCTCAGATATCAAGGAAAGAAAGGACAATGTATTGCAAGCTTATGAAATACAATAAATAAAAGTACGTGTTTATCATCATGTTGTTCCGATGACGTTAATTTCTATTTAATTCGAGGGTACGACTCTAAGGAACCTTAATGGACAGTGTACTCTTGTATATTTTGGGTTTCCCCCTTCCCTTCGTTTGTACGAATTTTGTTCGTTTCATTGTTCCTTTGTTATTGTTTGATAAAAACCCTATTGTCTTTTATTTGCTTCTGATGGATGTTAGATAAGAACTGGACAAAATAAAAACAGATTCTTCGTAATGCATCAGGAATATTTGATCTTCATGACACCAAATTTCCACTTTAGAATGCAGCCCAATACACTACTGAGATTTCATCAGTTGGCAGAGTCGTCAATGTGTTTGGTTAGTGGCACACTGGGACTGTTTATTTCATTTTCAAAAAATGGTCAAGCGCTCAAGGACAGCACTGGGACAGCACTCTGCGAGCAGCATACAAGGCATATTTCATACCCTGGACAAAGATGGGCTTCATTAAATGACATCGGTGTGCGCCAATGAATAAAATCTATAGTGAACAAAAGAAGATAATGCTTGCTGTAGTTCAGGGAAGCAGATCATTTTCTACTCTGAGCCAAATCATTTCCACCAGCATTTGCATGTGTGGTTGCCAGATATAAATAACCATTGACTTAAGACAAACATTAAATATAATAAAACGACCTGCCCCCGCGGCACCAAAACTGTGGAATTTTAAAATTCCCAATAAATCTTTCTTTTGGTCAAAAGGAGAATAACCCAATTATAGTTACTTAAAATGCCTCCGGATTCATGGATACCCTATCGAATTGCAAACCANCCCTTTCGCCTAATTGTCTACACATTCCAAAGTTATTGCAGAAAGTGAGATTGTTTATAGTCTTGTGACAATCTAACCATAATGACCTAGGATTCACTTAAACCGTTGTATTACGTAGACTCAATGAAATCAGTAAATCGATAGGCGCTCTTGTTTACATTTTGACTGGAGAAATAACACTTACATTTAAGATAACCGTATTGATTTTCCGATGGAAACAAATCTCCACAATCCAAGATCACATCTGGGTTGAGTTTGATACATGATGCCCACTTCCATTATGATATTAATGATATTAAGAAGGGTAGTTGCACAGTACAGCTAACGCGATCTTGTTGACGAGCAAAGCGATACATGGTAACTGTTCATTTTCACTTGATGGGTACCAAATGAACTGAACGAGGTCACAAATGGCGTCTGGGGATTTGCATCAATCCAAGGTCTTCATAACAAAACGTGCCACTTGTCGGGCGCTTTGGTGAAGGAAAATAATAAGCTCCAGAATAATCTAGACGGAACACTTTGTTGTGTGAATTGAAAAGAAGAAAAAAACAGACGTTAAATAAACAACTCACCAGCCAGTGCTGAAATGCAAAAAAACCAGTATAATATTTTTGTAAACTAGGGGAAAATTGCACCCATCCTGGTGAACCTATTATTCATGTGGAGGAAAAATAAAATTCCAGACACTGTCATCAGTTTGTTTATATAAATATGACTCTCTTTTTCTCACAGTCCCGAGTTGATTTTGTCACACCAGCGAGGACCGAGATTCATTTCAGAGTATCCGCTTTTGACACCAGACGACTACGTGTGTGTGTGGTAGTTCAAGCGGTGAACCGCGCCATACGCGCGCAAATTCTTTATCCGGCAAGGATAAAACATCGTTCAATCTCGTCTCTAGTAATGTAGCGTGATTATATAACGATCCAACTCCAGCCATTCATCCGTCGTCCCCTAGGGCCCTAACACGAAAACACTAATTGGCTATACTAATCACTGAGCAAACACAACAGCGAGTGAAGCCGATTGAAATAATTTGTTGGGCACTCACTGCATAGTTGAGGACAGTATAATTATTGATCGGCAATGTGAAGAGGAACTGCTTTACAAGTTGAAAGTAGCACTCACCTGATTTCAGCTTTCACGATAATATCCCAGGGTGGATCCGGTGGAAAGGGAGATTTTGGCCCAGGTCAGAATTTGCCTCCTTATAATAGCACAACCGTACGAACTGAGTGTGACAACGGTACAGGTTGTGTGGTGCACAGGTTGGCAATTCACTGTCTCTGTTTTTGTCACACTGCTCAATGAATTTGACATTGTTTTATTGTATCCAAAAGATTACCACTCGTCATTACGCATCCACACGTCAGTTCTCGCATCTTCTACGGTTATAAGAGACAAGTTGATCAACTGACTGCTCGGGATCTGCGTATCATTTTGATATGGTAAGTCACCGATTCAGGGGGCGCACACACTGCATGCTTTTTCGATAACAGCCACCTAGTGGTTTGTTTTCAAGCGTATTTCTGGACATTTTTATTCGGGAGATGAGTACAAGAAGGCCAAAGTAAGACGCCTTTGTGGTTGGGTTTAGACGCGTAATGCATTTAGATAAACGAATGAGTTCTTTTCCAAATGATGCTATTGGGACATTGGTCGGAAACCTTCTCCTTCTTCTCTTGATATTACTACTATTACTACCACTACCACTACTACTACTACTACTACTACTACTACTACTACTACTACTACTACTACTACTACTACTGTGGTGAGGTTCTTCTCACATTTATGAGTAATATGGTTCGATTGCTCCGCGACCTATCGCTCTCTTTGGAAAGACGAATATATGTTGAATCAACCGTTTGTCGAGGGAACTTTTACTATATACTTCTGGGCAGTTCCTTTGCCAGTGACCCAGCTTGCCGCATTGAAAGCACACATTCTTGTTCTTCCTTAGTCTGCAGTTTGACTTCAGTGTCGCCACTCCTTCTGACAGCCTTTTCAGGGCTGCCGTAACGTCCCCTGTCGGTTGTCGTTTGGGGACTTCGTGTGTCTGGCAAGCGCAACTTCTTGATCTTTCAGCTATCTCACAACTTCAGCCAGCGTGAATACATTCATGGCACTCCCCACGTTGACCGTTCGCGCCTTCTCTCGTAGACTCCTCACGAAACGCTCTAGCAATAATTCCAAGCTGACGGTATCATTCGACGTTGGCAGCGCTCGATCCAACAATATACGCAGGGTCACGACATGCGACAGAGGGTCCATGTTAACTCCCGCCTGCGTCGTCTTGAAGCCCGCCACGCCTCCTGGCGGTCGGCCGGGATGTCGAAACCCAGGATCAGGACATCCTTTGAGGTGGCCAACTCTTTCTTCTCCGGGCATTCTTGCGCCACCTCCAAAACCGCCTGCCTACGGCCCTTGGGAAGCAATCGGAGGGCCATCAACTTACGCTGGTCCGTCCGTATTGCCACCAGATTCGCGGCGTCTTCGAACTCCTTCATGAAAGTTAGCGCGTCTGCTTCCTGAAAAGCTGTCTCCCGGAACCTTCTTTCTGGGGGAGGCACCAGTTGATATACTCCCAAAAGACCAGTGCTAGATTGAAGAGAATCGTTTATTATTATTATTATTTTTAGGGTACGAACAAATTGACATACAAATAGCATGACGTCTCATTTGAAACACGTCATCGAAGTTCCCACCAGTACACAAAATAATAAGTGGAGCACTCCGTCGTTATCATTTTTCAACGCAGTAGTTCGTTATAGTGTTATACTTCTATTTCAGGTCATGCCAAATTCATTTCAAGTTAGACAAAATTGCAAACAAGTTTCAGTCACCTGCAATCTTTTTGTTTCGCGGTCTACATTTCCGATCGGAACCCTCACTGAATAAATATTTTCCCACCATTATCACCTCCCGGAAGTTCTCGTAGTCTGTGATTTGAAGTTACATTCTCACATGAAGTTGTGATTCACATTCCTACAGACTCATAAGCCGACACAAATTAGAAGGCAACATTCAGTGACTGGTAGTTCACTGCACATCACTGCACTGTTCTCTCATCGTGATGTGCTGCTTCCTTGGGATTTTTTCTGGAATTACCTCAAAAGAACGTTGCCGCCCTTCTTCGCGCGTGTGGTTCTATTATTAACATGGATCTCCTAAATGGAAAGTTCCGTTGTATTTGCATTGTCGTTTGTGAGCTTTTTGCTCAATCATTTATCTGTCATTTTCATAATAACATAGATTCACCTTTTTTCTCTGTCTCGCTATAAGTCATACGTTCAGCTGAACAGTGCCTCTTGGGCGCTCATTCCAACCAGAAAGGAAAAGAGTCGATCGATATGTGACATATGGAAACCTACATGGATGCTCCTCTTTTACGTTTCTTTTTCACCACCCTGATATACATTCTGTCCTTCCCACGTCTCTATGCAACTAAGGGGATGAACCATTTCGGTGACTGGAATATGATCATACAAATCTGCACTTATAATCAGGCACCGAGATGCCAAGTACATCCGTATTGCGTTGTTGCATCCACAGCGAGAGGACGTTGGTGGTTTTGTGCGATGCATTTATTTTACTCCAGTACTGAACTCAACATTTTTCCCATTCTGTGTTATCTATGAATAAGGGTGAAGCGGATCAGCGGGCCTTGTGGCAGTCTCAGTTTGTGAACATCTGCGTGGCGTCGTTTTTTCCTCTCGATTGGACAATGAATGTCCAAAATAGCAAACGAGGTACCTTTGTAACAGGTCTATTGTCTAGCCTCCGTAGAATTGTGTAAATGCGTGACAAGTTAACGAATTTTTCCAACGATACAAAATACTTCGGAACAACAAGAAAGGAGACTCGGTGGATTCAGGCTGTAAGTTCGTCACACATCGATGCATTCAAACCAACTCGCGATGTCATCAAATACGAAAAGTAGACAATCTCGGTCATTCTCACGGTGCCTATTTGGTCCAATTTAGCCCGGGGTAGGGAAGGGGTTGAGGAGGACTGTAGGAGGAATGTGCACACACATGCGTTGCCGTTCACACGGTGAAAACCGATTCGCATCCATTTTTGGACCAAAAGCCCTACAAAGGGTTAGCAGAAGAGATAGACAGACACTGCAAATTTGAAGGTCAAATCAATGACAAACCTCTTGTTCGAATTCGTTCAAAGTTGGTGCTCCTGTTATCTCACATGAGGTGCTTCCAAACTTGATACAGACTGTATACGGAGCAATGTTTGAGGAAGATACGGTATTGCAATACGACGCCAACGTGTTGACGTGACATCGTCAGTGTTAAAGTATGCGGCATGCTAACGTTTCATAAACTTCCAGCGNGGGGGGGGGGGATTGGGGTGCTGTTCAACCGACGATGAATAGGAGACAGTTATAAGTGATCTATACTCCGTCAGCAAAATTCCCTCACCCCGTATTGTGGTTGAAATTGATTGAGTACCAGATACTTCTCCAAGGTGAACTTTGGGTGACAACGTTGGAAGCAGAAGACACAAGTGATATGGGTTCTGCAATAATCGATTCACCGAAAATGAGCCTCCTCACATTCAGCGATAGCGAGTGAAGTAGAACACCTGCGTTTGTAGTCTTCCTATCCGGTCGGTAAGAGACACTCCCACGATGAATTCAGATACCATGTTTTGTAGAGATCTCAATGTTACACGACCATGTTTTGGTCGCAGATAAACGAGTTTGAACGGTATACAACATGGGCGGACAAATTTGCAATAATACCAGACAAAGGAGCAGCCTTAAACGTAATCAACCAAAGGCGGGCTTAAACATATTTCACATACACGGATGTTTTGGACAAAGCCGTGGCGCATTTGATAATTCTTCTTGCCTGAACACACCTGTTTCCTCCGTATTTGGATCATAGGACAGGTGTTCATTTTCAAGGAAATAATGAAATAATTTATAGTAAGATTTTAATCGATATTTAAGTTTTGCCACTTTCAACCGGGTTTCGTTCTGGGCGCCGGAAATTTGCATGCTCGAGCAACCACATTCTAATCGAGGTGACATTGAGTAAAATGCTACCGTTTGACCATAATCGGTGCATTAAACATTTATGTAAGATCGAAATTTGATTCATAAGACCACTGAGTAAAATCATGTAATATTATTAAAATGCACCCGGGTTAGGTGCAAGGTTTCAAACCGGACCCGAGCGAGTCGTGCCACTGATAACCTGATCAGGCCCAAATGAGCCTTTCCGTGACTGATCACTCGTTTTGTCGAATGCGCGTTTATTGACCAATCCAGAGTTGCTTTTTTCGTAGCTGTGTATAAGGTACATGTTTGCCTAGAAAATCGATCAAACAGAATTACAAGCGACTTGTTTGTTCCCCCAGATCGGAGATAATTAGACCAGGGAAATGTTCCGACATAACATCATAATTCTGAGATCTGAGAGTGCGGTGTGCAACACACAAAGACACGCTTATACAAAGTGAAAGATTCCTCACTTTTTATTGTTCTCCTCCCAACCCCTAGGGTTTTTCCCCTCATATAGACTGTAACAGCATGATTTTGAGCTGTTGAAAACAATTGTTCGCCTGAAATCGTGTTCACCATAATTCTGTCTGTTCTGTAAAGAATGAGTGGAAAACGAAGTTTCAAAACTTACAAAATGCGTCTAAAGATAGATGAATAATAATAAAAATGTGTTCTGTAGGATTTGTAAACAAACGCAGTTATCAGATAGATAGGAAGAAAAATGGGACCTTTACGAGAAAGAGGAGGTTATTCAGTTCCAGTTTTGATTTAAAAGTTAACAGAAGTGACAATCTGTCAATTTCTACAGGAATAAATTTTTGTTTTTGTATCACATCAATGCTATTTGATATAAATTTCATAAGAGTTCATAGATGTGACATTTGTTAAGTTTGGTGACCCAGTGCCCCTGGGGAAACACCATATAAAACCAGATTTATACCACTAGGTGCTTGGTATCTGTCCTCCTCGAACAAACTGATTTCGCACCCAAGCGGATGCCGGACGGGTAATCTGACGACATCAATCGAAATAAGAATGTTATTTTTAGGACTGACCTATCGGATATCCCAAGAAACTGTTTTGCAAATCGCTTTTTTCGGAGTTGTCAATTTTGTGCCACTGTATGAAAGATCGCACGTCTTTTACCCATATCATATTTTTTCAGTCACTTTCTTGTACTGGCTGACAAAAACAGGTTTTTCCAACAGCAGTCCGAACTGCCTGTGTTACTGTGTCGGGTCTCGAAATATGAACCTTCGAGTTGGGCGACGTAATCTCAGCCTCGTGGTTACATGACCAAATAATTTAAGCTGCTATTCGCGAATTATCTCCTTCGATTACTTTCTCTCTCTCCCTCTCTCTGTAATTTCATATGTTCACGCTTCTTTTATTGTGGAATCGCTTTGTAAAATCACAAGCAAAAGTCCTTACCAACATCCAAGTAATCGTTTGATATGATTCCCAGTGAATATGAAAGAAAAACAATTAAGAAACTATCGATTCTCTGTTACCATGTTGTAAACAGGCTAATCAGTGGACGAAAACTCGAAAGGGTTACTATTGAGATAGTATCCCTTGTTATTTGTCTTCCAGTGCAAGAAAGGGGATAGAATAAAAACGGGAGGCGTGCCGGATGAGAAGTGGAGTGTGTTTGTGTATGTGGGGAGGGGAGGGGAGGGATAGTGAAGGCCGGAGGCGGGGGAGATGAGCGATTCGTGTTTCATCACAAGTTAGGTGGACGGCTTAGAGCGCGCAAATGAAACGGTGGAAAACGAAAACGAAAAACAGTGAAAAGAAACGCTTTGTAACAACGAGATCGTACTGGTCAGACTTGCACAGTTTACGGATAACTGCGAATTAAAGAAAATGAAAACACTGGATCTCTGATGAAAATGTACCAAAGAAACGAAACAAAACTGAATCTGGGCCTAGCGAAAACATAATGTTCCATTTAGTTGTGCGATACCGAGTTTTTTTTAGCTGGTACATTCTAGCGATGCCCTACAAACTGATCATGCGCATTTCTGATAGCATCGGCGGCCTGATCAGGAAATCGGAAAGCGATTTAGTCCTCGGCGTGCACGCTTGACGAGACACAAAAAACACTTCACGTGTGTCTTGCTAAATTGCCTCCGGCTCACTGAAACTACGCTCAACCGATAGATATATCAGTGTCTCTCGGGTTGAATATTTTCATCATTTCAATCGAGAACTGACGAACAAATGAATATGCGAGGACAGTTCAGAAGATAAGAAAAACTGTGAGAAGAATTCTGTTCATGTACCCCCATCAGTCGCTAACGTGTAAAATTGGTTATGACTCGGGAAGGCCAGCGGTGAAGGACATTTGGTTTTGGACACACAAGGTATGGTTGCTGTGAGCGATCGATAATGCCTCGAGTATCCTTAGTCAGTGTTTATCACGATGGGTTGAGATAACCGAGAACCGAAAAGCAAGAAAACGTTTGCAGGGTCTAACTTAAGACCGTCTTCGACCGAGTAGCGTGCGATGCTCCAGGTTGCTCTGCGTGATGTAGTCAGCATATGTGGTGCAGGCTGATTCATGCACGCACATAGGGGTGTGTGTTCGGTCATTCTACATTTCGCGATGATTGATCCACTCTATCAATGCATGTTTATAACAGATGCAACATAGGGTGCAAATGCAATCGGAAGTAGACCCGATTGAGTGTTCTTTGAATGGGGTAGAGAGAGGAGCCGTGTGAACGAATGGAGACGTAATATATGGCAGCATAGTTGGTACTCAACCTATGAGAGTTTACTAGAGTAATTCCTCTATCACTGTTTGTCTTCTGGCGTGCCTGTTCAATTTCAATGTAGGGTCTAAATCTTTCAGTTCATGAAAAATGCAAATGTCTGAAAATCCACACAGTGGTCAGTTTGATGATATGAAACGGATGATTGTAGTTAACCTGAATGGATGGTTCTGAGTATCTGTCATGTGTTGTGAATTGTGGCATATAACAGATTGTGTGTGTGTCTGTGCTGCTGCCGAGTTGAGTAAAGCTGACCGGGGAGTGCACAAATGAGACAAGGAAAATCGCACAGACATTTGCTCGAGATAAACAAATGTTCATGGGAGACTTACTTTGCAAATACTGATGACTGACCAGAATTGACGTTATTGAAATAGACAGTAGTGAATCGATCTACATGAGGAATGAAACAAGGGGAGATG
>UZAN01046078.1:2801-20037 GCA_900618425.1 Echinostoma caproni
CGCGGGTCGTGATATAGAGCGCCCCCATCTCTAAAAGCTCTCAGCACTTCACCCATTCCACAAATGACCGGAGCTGTTTTTTTATTGTGATACTGGTTCGTGAACCTCACAAATGTTAGTTCTCAATCGAGCGTGCGACAGGTGTCCTGCATTTTTATTGTAAATCAGTAGAGCTTATTAGTTAATCCATCATAAAGAAATGGATAATTTTAGAGACAAATCGTGACTTCAGTGACTAAATGCATTTAATTCTGTCCACAAAATAATGTCTACCCGATGAATCTATTCATATTCCAAAATCCGACTTTAATTAAAGACCACCTGGATATGATCATAGTTAATACGGATTAGCCCAATTATGTTTTACGGTTATACTGTCTAATCTAGGTATTTACGAGTCTGTGTTAGCTCAGGAGGCAGCATAAACGCGAAAATCATCCACCCTGTGTTCACGTAGTATGATCACAGATTGCTAAGATTGACGTTTGACAAGGCTGACAACTGATCCATCTAAGCCTGGTTTAATTAGAAAAGCAGCTCAGGATCGGTGTTGCAGCTTTCTCTAGAGGAAGATAGTCTACCTTCCGTGTTGTTGCCTCGAAAAACCTTAGTATGTTAAGGGCTGGTGTCTAGGGTTGTGGCTGGTCGTCCATTCCCTACACCTGACGATACTAATAACCTTGCCTTATTTCGATCGAAGGTCACCATGAAACTATATACCACCTCAAAGTCTGCAAACGTTAGATGTGAATTACTGTATTTGGTTGCTATCTATAAAATTTTCCCGCCGATTCTCGCAAATATGTTCAGATTTCCTGAATGATCGTGACATAACCTTGCCATTACTGATCGGGGTACCGTATCTCTGTGCTGAACAGAGGCTGCGTGAAATGCTAAAGTAACACTTGATGACACAGCTCCTGCACTTCTCTCGGAGAGATGGTAAATAAGAAAGATGTGATGTTTGTGGTTTATTTGTCAAAATCATTTTGGGGGGAGATAGAGTTATGTACAAAGGGGGGGGTAGAGAATAAGATTTTCCGCACGTTGGAAATTCATTCTTCCTCCAGACTGAACAAGAAGGATAAAAGAGGGACATTTTAGTTTACAGGCTTTTACAAAGAGCAATCGAGCATGACGTGCTGGAACCTGTTCAGTAAAGCTTTTCGATCCAAATATTATGCATCGAAGTTTGAATAAACCATGACCAAACTGGCACATTGAACAAATAAAATTATTTAAAAAAGAACATGGAATGTGCTGAGGAATCAAGCTCAAAACTATCTTTAAAATACCCATAATCCAATGCAACCGTTTTAATCACCACTGAGATGGTCTCCGTTGGGGGCGTAGATCCCAAAAGTGAGCGAGCAGTATAACTCAAAACATCTCTTGGTGTTTTGAGGACTAAGAACATTCCATTGCACTAATTTGTGCAAAATTTGCTTCGAATTTTAGCCTGAACCAACGCACAAATGTTCCATCGTTCATACCCATTTTGACGCACTCTGGTATTTTACAATTAAGCAATCAGCTTTAGCAATCTCATTGTCATTTGGATGCTCGCCTCTTAACTCACAGAACTTAAATTCAACAATCTATAGAACAAACGTTGCGTTGCCGTTTATTTGTTAGTTCTTGCAGAAAATTTACTCTTTTCTATTTCATGAAAGTTCAGAAAACATTTTGTAACTTTGTCACTGCTCGATTGTAGTTTAGAAACGTAAATTCCCTCACCAGTTAAGAGTAACTTTTTCCTTGTCAATTATGTCTGCTGACACTCTTCAACCTTAGTGATCTAACTATATTTTACCATATGCGTCACTCATCCCGAGCTGATCCCATTCAACCTGACGCACAATTTTGTGAACTCGGGAGCTCGTAGGCCATTAGAGACCTACGACCAGCAAATGTGTGCGCTATCTGCCAGGTCTTCATGTCATGAATGGAAGAATATTTACGGGGATGAGGAAGTATCAGTAGGTCGGCATCGATTCACTGAATCAGCGATCACAGACGATAACTGGTGATGTTTTGGGACTTAGCACTTTTTTCCCTAGGTATGTTATCTCCCTGCATTGAGAAGCGACGGATGAGAACCCCAGTCCACCACTAAATAAACCAGTCATCATCAACCAGGGGACTTAAAAACTGCTCCGTCGAGCAAGGACTAGAAATGCATCCTAGAAGCAATAAGTCAAGTGGCACTAGGGATATCATAGAGGTTCATGTAATAAACTGATCCCTACATATGAAAGCGAGTCTCCTAAAGGAAAAAGGAAAAAGCATGGTTAAGACACTGCTATTCTCGCTGTCCTCCTCCTATATATGGCGTGCGTGACTAAAGTATGGGCATACTGTCCCTCTCAATTGTGTCGCTTCTATATTCTCCAGAGACATCATACTCAGTCAGAAAGACCAGATGCACGGTATTAGACCAGTGATCCGCATTCAAAATAGATGCGCTTACAGGAGCTCATGATGTATCTCTTCTGCGCAATGCAAAAACAAACGATCATAAACCGAAAAAGGCGAAACGTTATGCGACGGTATCTGGGATATATAACGAGCGATACTCATCTAAAAGTGAATCGGTCATAATAAAATAAAGCTAGAGAAATCGGGTGAACGCAAATTAAACCAACTGGCCTTCAATGATACATGCGCCACGATTGAATCGAAGGCTTCGCTTAAAGTTTAGGTTTCGAAACGAACATCACAAACAACACTCAAAGTTATGTCACGGATAAAATAAAACAAAATGAAAGCATATCTTGATCTCAGACCACTATATAAAAATAAGGCTTATCACAAGATGAAACACAGCATAGAGGAACAAGTAGGAGATATGCGATTATTTTTGACTGGAAAGGTGTTTCGAATTATTGTTGGCACAATATCGGAAAAGAAGAAATTATTTTTGATCAAACAAACAATCAGAGTAACTCAGTGATGGCTGACAGAGTCATTTTAATCCGCGGCCAAAGTGACTGGTTATACATGACGTAAATCCTTACGTTAAAACAGTATTTGCTCCATACGCCAACGCGATCATCCTGCCATCAAATGTCTACACATCACAAAATATTGTCTGAGGTTTCTTTAGATCAAGGCTATGCAAGTGTTCAACCTGCAGACCGTAAAGCTCTAAACTCGAGTTCCACGCCCACTAGAAGGCATCGATGATGCAAATTCACCGTTCATTCCGGGATTCGAACTCCGGATTCATAACGTGGAAGGCGTTTGTACTAACCTTCTCACACCAAGACTGGCCAGAATTACTAGTTAATCTTTCTTCATACTTAATCTCCAGAGATAGCCAGTCAATTCTTTTGGCCTGACGGCAGCTAAGAGATTCCCAGTATACTATTTTTTTAATTTCAGTCGGAAACCTTACATCCTTGGTGGCGAGATTTTAATTCGCATTGAACTCAGCTACTTGTGAGTAGTAATGGGATAAATGATGTGATTAAGATTGACCATATTCTAGACGCTATCTTCACTAGCAACTGAGTTAAATGCGAATGCATATCCTGATTCGTGGAAATCTTTTCTTCAAGATAATGTTGAAACTTACAGGCTGATAAACGTTGCGCAAATCATTTGGTTATGCATTTAGTTGGCATTAAGCTGTGCTTCTTTGGTATCTCAGCATTTATAAACTTTTTGTTAAAATGAGTTTTCCTCCGATATTTATTTTTGCCGTCAACCTATAACACGGTTACTTTCATGGATTACCGCTTCTGCCTAACTTTTTGAATCATCCTTCTCTCTCTCCTGTTCTCATTGAGACGCTTGGACAGTTTCCGTTTCGCTTTATATATACTCGCTATATCTCGGTGTACTTTGTTTTCAATTGAACTCATGCCGGGTGGAGAAGTGTGTTAGCGTAACAGCAAAGAGAACTCAATGAGCTTCGATCGAATCGGATGTAGTTGGAAATATGGGATCCTCTTGTTTTCACTGATAATAAAAACAGAGGGATTCGTTTTATCCAGACGACCCCGAAACGTATAATTTACAGTTTATTCAGTGCATGCATTCACACATACTCACCTGTGTAGGAGCACAATGTGTTTGGCTGTCCGACTCAAGCAATTATGTAACTTGGACACCAGTTGTTCAAGTTCCTTACGCAATTGAGTTTGGTTTGTTGTGGCAGTCTCCTTGTTGCACGTACGAATCTTAGTGCGCAATACGTCTTCCATGTCGACCAGATTTTGCATTTCGATTTTCAATCGGTTCAGCGTCTGTTGTAGAGTGGAGGAACGGGTCGGGACAAATATAAATGAGTTGAGCAAGAACATGCAATCGAAACTTAATGGGATTAGGTCGGTTCACACTGGCTCACAACCAAATCATATCCCAGGTCATTCGGAGTGAAAATAGTATTTTATAAATGGACAGCATGGAAACCACCACATCAGCGGAAAATGTGGCCGACTGATGCTTATAACAATCTCACGTTTAACGACTTTAGGGTGAGCTGATACACAAAAGAAGTTTGCAAGCAGATCCTTCTACAGATGAAAAGCTGCCAAAAAAGAACTCGTGTGATAATCTTACTTGAATGTGAATTGCTTTTTCGTCCTCTGGTTCACCGCTGTCAGAACTTGTATCAGTAGCAAGCCTGTAAATGGATACAAATGTGGATTGGCCCGAAGAATGCACGAAAAATCTACATATTGCATAGACCAAACTGGTATTGTCTGGTGTCAGAAGATAGACAAACTTTGTACCAAAACGGAAGGAGATAGTGAAATAATTTGAACACAACGATTGTATTATTAATTAAGTACAATAATTGTTATATCATCGTCATGCTTGAGATTAGTTGTTTTCAGACCATCTTTCTTGTTTCAAGGAGAACCCCCCCCCCCATGGAAACAATAATGGTTTACTACAGAATAACTTTACCGAGGATACCACTGAAATGTAAGCATATATGCTTACACAAGTTACAAATACAATACAATACAATACAATACAATACAATACACTTCGTTTATGCTGAAGCTGCAAAAGAATACGGACCACAGGAGTTTCGCGATTGACGAAATCCTAATGATATACTAATTGAAAAAACATTGAACCGTATGTGTTCATCCCCTCCCCCTTTTCTTCACCTCACCGGATCTCGAAAAAGAGAACTGGTAAAATTGCACAAACCGTGAGTGTTTAGTTTTCCCATCAAAATCCATAATTCCATGTAAACTATGCGATCTATGAGGATACGGCCTAGATGATGAACGCTGATTCTCTCCAGATATGTGGACCACAATAGGGATTCCTTATCCAAACTTCGCGATCGGTCCTCGGCTTATACACGGCATCTTCGTTGTGCCGGCATTGTGGTAATCGGATATTATGCACACAATACTGTGTGAGTAGTGTGTTAGTTATCCGCCTCGACACTGAATATGAAGGTCCATACTTTAAACCACATTGTGCTCTTCCTTGAGACTGGGACAACTCAACTAACTTCGGCTAATTCAACGATGCTGCATGCGATAGTTCACCGGGATTTGGCTGCTATCTCAATCACACAGCTGCTAGGGTTCAACAGGCAAAAACGATATTCAGGTCAGGGAAAGAACGGATCTAATGCTGCTGTTGCACCAGTCACCTTATGCGGACATGGGAAAGATTCTGGAATCGTATTTTGTATTTTTTGTGGTTAAATCGGAGTGAATGCACGTGAAAAAGACACCTGGAGCTGAAGGAATCGCAATGAAAAAGTTTTTATTATCTGGTACATTCAGGCAATGAGAATTTTGGCTGTTCTTGCAATGCATTCAGTACATTGTTCAAGTTTCGATTGTCATCGCACACGTTTTATTATCAAATAGCATTGGTGACTAGTCTCCCTTCCCTTGCACCTTGTGAAATGCTCCCATACAACCAAACGCCTCATACGACATCTGCTGAGGAGGTTTCACTCACTCCCTTCGCGCAGCTGAGGTGTTTCCCCACCAAAATGACGGGGCGGAAAAGCAATATCCCAAGTTTTAATCGGGTTGGACAGCAACTGGCTTAGGGGGTTGGCTAAAATACTTGATGCCATAGCAACCAAGAACAGAGGTGCAAACTGTATCTGGACCTTCCTGATTCTGGCAGTGATAACCGCCTTGAGTGGGAATCAAAGTATACTGAGCAAGTTGGATGTTTGACTCTGTCCAAATAGCCCACTATTTGGACGTCTACATCTAATGAATTTCCATCACGGCGAGATTGCACCTTGACATGGTGTCATGGCTTATGCACCCTTCTGATCCAACGAGCTACACTGGATGGCTTTTTTCAAGCCCAAGATTTACTCACACCTGGAAGGTCAAAGGGTAGAGTTCGGACGAAGTTCAGTATCCTGGTCCTCCAGGTTGGGGGTTCGACTAAAATTTGCGTTTCAGTCGGTAAAAATTGTGGAGATTGTGTGATTGATCCAAGTAAATGGACTTCCACTTCGTTTCACCCGCTGGTTCTTTATCAGAACTAAAGGCTTTGGTTGAGAACCCTAATCGTTCTCCTGCAGTGACTGGACACCCTAGCAGTACCCGTCCATCAAACTCCAATGCATGTACATTGCGAGTTTGGCCGCGATTAGTGAAGTTCGCTTCCCTGTATTTCGCAGTACGACGATGATGACGATGCCCTAATGAATTGCCGTTTTCACATACTATGCCAACGTCCATTCACCAAAGTGGTTTATCAATTATGAAAACTCCTGTTAAACTGCATCTTTAAGACGGAAATAGTAGTAGATTCAACGGGCGCATATTGTGCTTGAGAACCCAACCGAATTTCAATGTGTCAATCGGAAATGATCTGATCACACTCGTGTGACAGACAGGCTGAGGTGAATGAAGCTAATAGCATACACACCACAATAGTACATCAAAGTGCTCATAACCGCGTACCCTAACTGGTTCCAGCCATGGTTCATACCATTCAATCGATGAACTGCCCGGTCGATGTAAGCTTCTCATTGTTGTAAATGACGTTGAAGTGCTAAATCGGTACTTGTACAGTTGAGCCGTATTTATCAAAAGCGAGCACCATAATAGCTACGCGATGCGCGATAGTAACACCAGCATCAACAAGCTCTCTTGCCTCTTGTGCAGTCGCCTTCACACCCACAGAGAGAATGTGAGCGATCCCGTCTCGGAGATCCATAAATCCCCCATCCATTATGGCTGCTGCACTAACCGCCATTTCCTTCGATCTCTGAAGCACGCAACAGTAATCGAATCACCACCATAGCCCGATCTTACATTGTAGTCATTTAACGTCAAGCCTATTTAATGTTTGGTTGCCATGTTCATACACTGATGCAACCACATGCCTTCTGGATGGGCACGAGTAAACAAGAAAACTCAGAAGATTGACGACCGTATTGCGTGGGCCATAAACGAGAGGGAGTTCGTGTATCTGTTAGTGCACACTTGGATGCAGAGTTGACGTATGAGTGCAATTCACTCCACTTTCCGTGACCTGCCCTTCATACAAACGTGTGCAAAATGTATTCGATTGACCAACATTAGTTCGGTGGATTTCAGAGGAGCTTATAGACAGGCTGTGGACTGAAGCTGAAGAAAACTGTAACACGGTTGTAGCAGTTCACACGCGAGGAATACCGGACCTTACGAGGCCCTGTTCACAAATGTATCAAAACCTGTATGTGATCACCTCGATTACCTCGGTGACAATCTCATGATTTGATGAGTGTCTGAAATATGAAAAACTGGTAGCAATGATGAGAACAAAATTTGAATGTGTCCAATGTTTTCCGGGGGTCAAATATCCATCCAGAATGGCTCGCCCGTTTTACCAACCACATTAGGAAATCACACTATTGCTGCGTGGAGTACGGTAAGACGGATCGCTCTTGGTTGAGAACTACCACGGGACGCGTTCGTGTGCCGTGACTGAAATGTAAGAAAACGATTAGGCATTTGAGGGGACTAAACTTTTAGCGTAGATATTTCAGTTTTTTATACCGTGCATTAAGCAACTCTGTGGAGAGTGTGTTGAATCAGGTCAATGCCATGGTCACGATAGCAGGTGCTACAAACCCATAATTTATATTGGCGAATGGAAAGAGGCCTCAGTAAGATAGATACGCTATTGGATGGTGGTGATTGTATGGTAGCTAAAATATTTTGCCGATTGTAGGTTGACTTGAAGCGACAATTACATTGATAAATTTGTGAATTTTAAAGCCAATATGATGAAAAACCTTGATCGATCAATTGATTGATTTGTCGACTGACTAGACAAGTTTACTCCAAAAGGTCGCAATCGTCCTCTAGATTTGGTAGTCCCCCCTCAGTGTCACCTTTTTGTCCATCGAAATACGATAATAATACTGGGAAAGTGAATGGGACTTACTTTTCTGTCGGACTCTCATCATTTATTGATCTGTGCAACAAACCGGGATCTAATAAGCGCCATACAATCTGAAAGTGAACGTGAGTGGAAATGGTTTAATTTCAATACGAAAGAACTTATGGCAATGTCAGAATGATTGGTATTGATCCAATTGAATGCCAAACAATTATCTTAACGCGGCAAATTCAACCGTTGGGAGTTCGCTTGAGATGTCCGACAAATAGGAAGCTGAGCCGATTGAGTGCATGATAGAAAAAAGGAACCGGTGTGACAGTACATCGGTGCTTTCGCTCCAAATTCTCAGTGGCTCCATATATCGGGTCGGATTTTGGAGTGGATAAAGTGACAATATCACAGTTCCGTTTTCTTATGAGCAGTAAACACGAGCAATCGACAACAAACTCGACTCTCAACGAACCGAAGATCAGATTGACAAAAATGGTTGAAACCTGGGGCTTTAGAAAAACCAGAACCGGAGACAGCGAGTTTACATAGTACAGGTGAAAAAAGCTTATTTCGCTCAATTAAATGGTCAGTAATGATGATGAAGTACGGAAATCACTATGAAATTCAAGCACACACTGGAATTTTCTTATATGTTGAAATGCCACGATGTCAACAGGTAACCAATATGAACCAGTCAACCAAGATATGAGAACAACTACATAAATAAGATTGGATGAGATTCACACAATTCCGTGTGTACGCGTCCCAATTCCAATAAGCAATCTTGAGGGTTTCTTATATGAATGACTGTTGACTGTTTGTTTTCTGCCAGTCAATATATCATATCAATGTGTCACCTTCCATCGCTGTGACTGCACTTGCCTTTGCAACTTGCCGCAACCCAGTCTTCACACAACTGTGACGGAACGCTTCCGATTAGACGATTCCGTAGATGAATTTCGAGCAGCGTTTTCAGCTGTAGCACATATAACCTGTTGCGCGAGTCAGTGTTATGTATCGGTGAGTTAATGTGCCCCAGGTAAACGGTAATGAGGAAAAGAAGTGGTTTGAAGTAGTGTTTACCAGATACCATTGAGAAAACCAGTCGATGAGCGAACAATTGTTTTCGGATATTCCTTACATATCATATGGTGGAAAAAATTCTTACATAATCATAGCAATTGGCTTATTTTAAAGTCACTATTCGGGGGGGGGGNAGCCAATTGCTATGATTATGTAAGAATTTTTTCCACAATATGATATGTAAAGGAATATCCGAAAACAATTGTTCGCTCACCGACTCGTTTTCTCAATGCTATCATGGGAATATTCAAGCTTTTACCAGATATGCTGAACGTAATGAGACTAACTTGCTCAACCGATAGTCCGTTAAGTACAGAAAGCATTGCTTACAAGAAACGATGTCAACCTCTGAGCTTGCAACAAAATTGAATGACAGTAGCAATTGCGGATTCTGTGTGATAGTAACATTCATCCACTGGGTTCCGTAACCAGTGTTCGTATTTCTTAAACACACACAGAGACCATTGATGCACATCTCATCCGCTTGACTTACTCGGCCCGTTTCTATCACAGTCATTCCATAGTTGGTTATATTCACAATTTGCCGGGCAATATGAAATAGGTGTTCCCGTTGCGTCACCAGTTCGGGAATTTGTCGAACCAAACGATGCGTGATCTCGTTGACACAGACCTCGAAATGTCTGAGTGGTCGAGTCAGTCGTTTTGGGGCGTCAAACCGTCCGAAGATAGTCGAATGCCGGCGCAACCCATCCAGGCGTATTGGGTCGTTCAGTGGAAGCTTCAAAATCTCCTTCGTGAAGGCCACAGGGGATAAAAGTACAAAAGAAAAAAATCAACAGATTACGGCGAAATTTGACGGAGTAGAGTTTGATAAGCAGTCGGGGGAATGAAAGACTATTAACTCAATGTGGACTGTGTTTTGCAACAACAACAGCCGCGGTAATCATCCCCAGTTCGTGCAGTTCGTTCNTGAATGAATTCGCCGGGGATAATGTCACCAGAAAATCGCATCAACTTTTCCGAAGCAGATTATTAATCTGAAAAACATGACTGATAAGAGTAAGTGGCTATGAACTGTCCCCGTTTCTATCGGAAATCATTCACTGTGTTATTGGCTTGTTACAACGTGTTCAGTCTTGATTACACATAGAAATATAGAAACATGGCATTGGTTAGAAATAGGTTGTGAACCACAGAATTATTTGACACGACAGATCGTTCGATGTGATACCTGTGTATCCACAAAACCTTTTTATTCATACATGTCGACACTGCAGATTGAAATCAAATCTGAAGCATGATTATCGCCAATTTATATGAATCAAAATACCTTACTACATATCCATTGCTTAATGTTGACACTTTTGTAAGCGCCATAGATGTTTGCATTAGATCGCTAGAACTTGTCCAAAGGTTAGTAATAAATAAATGCGATTGGGTTGAGGTGTCCGTACTCTTTTGGAAGAGTTGTGTTTATGCACTACCATTCTGTATCTCATTGCCAACATTACATCCATTTGGTACCGACTTGAGGTTGTTTCCTTGTCAATCATTAGAAAGAAAATAACCATAGGCCTACTCGGGCTCAAAATACTTACCTGTATTTCTTTGTCATTGATACTTCGTGTATTCATCTGCCTTAACGGGAATGAAGGCAAATGTGGGATCATCGCGTTCACTGCCGCAGTCAACTTTTCCATGTCCGCTTTCAACAACGAAGCACTGGGACGCAAAGCCATGGACGGATTGTTTGTGGATGTCAAGTGGAACATGAGCTGATCAGGAACAAACGAGATTGGGGATGATACGCGATCCATTTCTGTTTTCATGAGCACATTCGAACTCTCATCCATGGGCGACGTGAGATTGGGTTGAGAGAACTGCCGTCCCATTCCGTTTAATTCATTCTGTGTCGAGAGTTCATTCGGAATTTGGGCTGACCATGGGTCCGGCTCACAACTACTCCGCCCGGATCGAGGCTGTTGGCCTGGTGAGATAATCGGGGGCAGTGAGTTGGATTTGGTTGTTGCTGGTGTAACGATGGTCAGACCAGTTGGTGGGCTTGGTGCTGATGCTACTGGAGTTGAGAGTGCACTGATCAAGAGCGGGTGGTGTGACGGTGAATCTGGGCCGAAGAGGGAGAGGATTAATTTGACTAAACGAGATTCAAGTAGCCAGCATAGAAACAGTAGAACGTGTCGTTTTGTTGTACACGCGCTTATCAGCTCCCCATCGTGTCGAGATAAACTGGAGTCGGTTGTCACGACGACCAAACCGATAAAGGTTTACGTTCACACTGCATTTGTCACCTTGCTGAGTTATCTGTATAAGGCATGCGTCCCAGTCGCAATTGACTGACTCCTCGATGAGGTCGAGTGCGATTACGTCACTCTTACCGCAGTGAATGCGTTTCGAGTATGCCCAAACAACATCCGGCTTGCGAACTCATTACGTGAAACCAGAATCGATTTACGGATTAACATTGGCTCGGAACCATGAGGTGTGAAGCGCAAGTGAACTTAGACGAGGGGTTAGAGTGCGTGCGAGAGAGATCAGAACCTCAAGCACGAGTCTGACGCATCAAACTGCCAATACAAAGCACATCATCATGGTGAACTCAGAAAGGCTGCCCCAGACTGTAGTTCTCTTGGTTCTATGCGAACAAAGTTAGACCAGTTATCTTACACCAATTTCATAATGAAGTGCAATAGATGAAAATAGAAATGCACACTAATTGATGATTTTGTGTTGAAATATTCATTCATCGGAGGAATCTGCAAATCCACTGCGCCTAATTTTGGTTGTAATTTTGTGTGGATCTATGTCGGTCAACAAAATTGTAGTAACTCCATACCCATCCACGATTACTGTTATCTGTCTCATGATGTGAACACGCGATCAAGATCATTCTTCTTAAACGTCTTTTATTTGATTGTGAGTGGTAGAAAAGTGAAGAGTTTATCCGCCTCTTCTTTCACTCTCGTGATCAATTATGTGCTCGAATCGGACTTGAGTGTTGTCCAATACGGGAATCAGTTCAATGTGGGCGCGGGAACACACAGAGTCCACATACACTCCACAAACCATGTATCACTCCTTGTCGCTGCAATTTCCCCCATAAGACGAGATGCGGAAGAAGTATGCTGAGAGCACATTCCGATCTCAATGACTTTCTTTGGGGGAGGGGGAGATGAACTCCAGACAATACATGTTTTTGAGAAGGGGGCCAGAAATGTGGCGGAAGCAGCTTCACATTCATTTCTCAACACACTTGAACGTCACTTCCAAAACATCTTTCAGAACAGTCATTCTGATCACAAAGATTTGCTTGAACCACCGGCATTGCTCGGTGTAGGTCGACAGAAATGCAAGTTGTGGATCATACATTTTCTTTTCATCTCTATCGCACAATTCAACTGACTACACATATTTACCTTTTTCTATAATGAACCAAATCTCTTTTGGAGTGAAAATGTTTTGTATCATCATCATCATCATCATCATCATCATTGTACAGCGTAGTGCATTGAAGCGAACTTCACTGATCGCCACCCAACTCATATTGCATACAAAGTAAGTGAAAATGTGTAGGGAGGAATGGGATGGGATCTATTTTTAGGGACGGGAAAAGAAAATGAAAGTCTATGATCTACGGAGTACACAGCCCAACTGTACGTGCACATGTTTTCAAACATTCTGGTCTGATAAGAGGTGACAACAAGAACGCCACTGCTGCCGGTTTGCCACCATGACTTTCAGTGCCTCCAACCGTTCAGTTGCAGTTTTTAAACCCAGACCCGGAAGGCGAGAGACACCGTTTTATGACACTTTGAGTGTGATGAACAACCGGCGGGCTGAACCCCATGGCTATAAGGACCTACTGTTCATTGATGGAAACCAGTAACCTAAGCTCTGGGACTTGGAGTGGCGAGCGACACAAAGCCCCTCTACCTAATTGCCCTGTGCATTTCTTCATGCCTCGTCTCGACATCTGCTGGCCTCCACGTGGATTTCTCCAGTCTGTAGCGGCCGCTGCAAATAAAGCGCGGTGCCGTAGGTGACCTTTAGTCATACACAAAACGTGTCCTAAATAATGGAGCCTATTCAGCTGAATTCGATGCGATAGCGAGTAATAGTCCCAAATAACAAACGACTTACTTCTGGGTTACTAAGCCGCTCACTCCATCCCACCTGGGTCAGACTACGTAAGCGTTGACTGTATAAACCACTCTATAAATAACTCCCGAACTTTTCACCTCTAATCGGAGAGAGTAGTAACACCAGATTTGGAAGAAAGCCTGAATATGGAGTGCACAGCGTCAATAATAATCGTGGTTTCCATACCGATGAACGCCTATAAACAAAAACTAGGCCTGGAGTCTATTCCTTCGTTATTTGGAATCAGATTATCGTTCTTCAATTCCCGATATGGCGACCGTAGACAGTTCTGGAGAACAGCAGTGTAACCGATAGCGACAACAACTGAAGCCGTTTTGGATGCGGCTACTTTTGGTACGTACTATACCATCCCTTCCTCACTATCTGCGCACTCGAATGAAGCGCTTTGTCTGTTTTCCGAACCATCCTATTTTTTTGCACTAATTCATGAGCTGATCAGTGGATGCTGGCAAAGGAGATGGCGAACACGACCTCAAATTAGATAAGCTAGCTAGTCGTAACATCTGAACAATGTTCACTACTCACGGAGGTATCTGAAGGATCAAGATAACAGTGAAGCCCATTAGTCTGAATTCGATGAGCTACCAAATTTATGCTCCATAAACTCCCCAACAAAAGACGGTTTACCTCCAGATTACTAACCCGCTTACTTCAACCCATGTGAACATTGTTAGTCTTCACTCAATAGCACGAATGTATAAATACCCAATACGGAAATGCTGATCTGTGATTTGCGAATAATTATGAAGTTTATGAACATCTCTGAATAAATGTCAAACATAACGTGCAAGTCATTCGACCACAGACGTGCACATTTTGGTACCACTGTTACGAAATCTCTGAATAGCATTGGATCTAGCGCACCGCTTCATGCCCTTCGACAAAACGATCGTGCCAGGAAAACCACTGAGGAAAATTAGTTAGCTACGCTAATTCCTTTACAAAAGTCTCTACAACTCTAGATAGCATTTCTACAACCACATACCTACTCATTCTGCATGTATCGCACAAACAAAAACGTAATTTGTATTGTTATTACTAGCCATTGTGTATCAACTGTTCAGATGACGAGGTTGTGGTGATTATTGTAATTGAACTCTAGTCAACATCATGCTAAGCATGGTTGAGTGAGGCCAAGGCTAATAAATACGAGTTGGCATATAGACGATGAATAGAATGTGTAACTGGAAACCGAACCCGAAACACAACTAGGAGAACGCAACCACACTGCCTACGTGATGATATCGATAATGTTTTACGTCTTGCATATAATGTGGAGTAATTTTAACTTGGGATGTAACACCTTTCATGTGTATTTATGCGATTTACAACAAACGCATTTTCCGGAAACAGACAGTGACCATATGAGAGCTATCATAGGATCGAATAAAGCCGATCAGACTGTTTCACCTATTCAGTACATAACACAGACGTGGTCAAGGGTGAGCCCGACTTAAGTATTGTGAATGTTCTGCGCAGCCAGAAGTGGGGATGATGTCCCAGTTAAGTCGAAGATTAGTCGTTTGAAGTTGACATTCGTTATTAAACCAATTACAACTACAATACTTGTTATGAAAGAAATGGAGGATCTGATTTGACTACATGACGAATTCGTTGTGTAAATGAAGCGCGAGTTGAAAAGCGTGGGGCAGCTTTGTCGACCTGGTCGGGTCCCATTTTGTTTTCAGTCATGATAAAGAATCATCCATTCCCATACACACTAGGAGTTATCAATAATATTGTATCAAAATGCTCCCCTTATTTGCCCACAATAGTCGTTCATACCACAGTTGACTTACTCAAATCTCTGGTGTTGTTTGTCGGACCGGATGATGTGGGAGAAACTGTGGCGGTTGCTGCTGATAGGATTTGTGCCAAAGAACAAGGCGGTAGATTTTTGAACAATGTTAGTTCAGGCAATAAAGGCCACGTGGGTAAAGATATGCCGGCCAATGAGTTGCCGTTCGGCTGCATCAGTGGGGAACTGCTGATTGTGGGAAATGGGAAATTCGGTGATGGGAACAAATCCGTGCTGAGTTTATCCATAGTATCCGAAATCACCGCAGATGCGACTGTTCTCGAACAATCGTCATTCTGCTTATTTTGGCTGTTGAAAGATTCACGGAGTGCCTTTTTGAATCGTCGCACATGTAAAGGTTTTTTATCCATTCCAACAAGTTTGAGCAAATCGGCAAATTCTTCCGGCTCTTGTAATAGCTCGACCAACTGCTGAACATCATCACCACCTATTTCACAGGAGAAATAAAGAGATGCAATATTTTCAACAGATTTGAATATGGGTGTGGTTTGTAGCTCAGGTTGATGGTTTGTGGGGTCTTGTGTTCGTTGAGCTTGGCGTTTAGATCGCAAACGTTTCAGCACCAGGCGAGGNCCTCGCCTGGTGCTGAAACGTTTGCGATCTAAACGCCAAGCTCAGCGAACACAAGACCCCACAAAGATGCAATGTGAACATATTGTTTTATCTTCATAAAACGAAATACGTGAACCAAAATAAATCCAGAAATCTGCTCACCATGGTCAATGAATGCTTTATAATACTGAGACAAGTTAGCTCTTTGAAGTAGGAGGAAAACTTCGAACGCTCCCGGAGATTGCCACATCGAGTTCGACCACAGCTCGTTTCGAAGCGGAGCAGCATCCGAATCGCTTTTACGTGTCCTCTCTACTTATGAGTCAGCTTGGGCACTCTGATTGGAGCGCTTCCGTCCGATGTGTGACATGAAGTCCCATCCCGTAACACACACACACACACACACACGCACAGACACAGACACACACAGGCCATGGCACGGGTGATTGTCCACTCAATGGGGTGGAGTTACACGGCATTGATCAGGACAGTGACGCTCATTGAATCACACTCGGACTCCCCCTCCCCGTCTGCTCTGATTTGATAAGTCAATCGGGATGGCCAAAGATAAGCACATAATGGTTACTTCCGTGTCACACTACCCCTTCGTTGAACACAAACACGTACACCCGATCGGTAAGCAAGAGACATGTTTTAAACGCGATGAAGTTACCGGAGTTGGACGGGGGGGGGGGGGNGGGGGGGGGGGGGCTTATGAGAAGGATTTAGATTGGTAATCACTGAAAAACGACAATTCGGTGTCAACCTAGTCCGCGGGTGGGTTCGTCATCACAAAGTTGGATCATTAAGCTATTGAGTCAATCGATGACGCAATTCCCAAGTGTACGGTCTGATAAATGTTTGGCGGATAAACATTTGGATAGGCTGGAGGGGGGTGGCAGAGTTGAGCATCGCTGTGAACCAACGATACGATTAGATCACCATCAGGAGAAACCAGTTCAACAGCTAATGATCCTTCTACTTCTAACTCATGCACATGAACATGAGCTAATGGATTGTTCAAGTTTTATCGGTTGGTAGAATTGAAGAAGTTTTCACACATCCAGGGAGACTGAAATCCAGTCTACGAACAATCCGGATAGCTCTGGAGCTCATGTGGTGGATTTCAGAGGTGTGGATGACTCTGGATCTCGTGATAATTGGTTGGCATGAAAACCTCAGGCATTACGCACGAAATGCGAGTGCGGGAATTCACCAACTTCGGAGTATCGTTGCAAAACGTTGACTGTCCATTTTGTTGTATCTTCAAGTGTATCTACTCTAACCAATCCATGTGTGAGCCGTCTTTTG
>UZAN01046079.1:0-21503 GCA_900618425.1 Echinostoma caproni
TGTTGTGTATTTCCGAGCCCGAAAATTGCGTTATTCGTGTGAATGCCTACCACACGGGAAAATAACCATGCTGGAGATGACAAAAGCCGAAATTAATATTTCCAAGATGGTACAAAAAGAAGTTTATGTGCGAAAAAATGGCTCAAAAAATTGAGGAATAATTCGACCGGGCGAATCAATTTGGTCCCATACACAGACTGCGTCCAATTATGCTGAACGGTTTATTCTGTGTGAGTGGACGGCTCGGATATTCTAACTACCCAACTGCATTTAAATAAATATCATCCTTCCAAATCGCCACCCCGAGTCGGAACTTATCATATGACACTACACATTGTCACTCATTGGGAGGAAACATTGGATAGTGAAAGGCAATTCTTCTGTAAGACGTAAAATCGGAAGATGTCTGGTATGTCGACGTCTGATGGCTACAACAAGACGACAACCGATGGCTCCCCTACCGCCCCGCAGGGTTCAAACGGGGAGTATCATTTTTCTCACGTGTGGATAGACCACTTCGGGCCTTTCTTCGTAAGCAGAGGTAAAGCTATGGACAAAAGGTATGGCTGTCTGTTCACTTGTCTACAGACACGTGCAGTTGACCTAGAGATAGCAGCTACTCTTTATTGTACATGGGGGAGTTTGGCGGGCGGTGTAGAAACCATTGCGTGACAAAAATCCCTTTCGGGTCCAATGAAAGACTATCTTTGCCTCCTTCCCCAATTACCCTTTTTCTGACCATAGGTGCGCACGTTCTTTTCCGTCATTCCTACTTTGACCTTGATCACCGCGTGATCCCTCGTGTTAGTCTTTGTCTTTGATTGTCTGATGACTCTTCCTCTTGTCCCTTGACCTTGCGAGCTACCTATCGATCCCACCCGTGTCATTAGGCCTGGACCAATGACTCCCCTCTGCACTTACGTGGTTTTGTTGAGTCACTGCTCCGGTTCCTATTTGTCCCCGTCACTGGCCTTATGGGTTTATTCGTTATCTTGCTCTTTGCGAGTGCATCGGTGACTTCGAACACTGGCTGTTCACGTTTGGTGAACAGAATCGCTTTCTTGACCTAACATAGATATTTATGTTCCTCCTTTCTAAATTTATTTGCTTGTCTTTTAAATCATTTCTCTATTCATTTATATAGCGAATGAGTCGTATTGTTGAGGTACATCGTTATTTGCTCGCGTAGCGGAATAAACAGTAACAACGCGTTGCGGATCAATATCATTCTGACTTCGGGGTTTGCATTTCGTTACGCGTTGTTCAACGGTCTCATCAACGCTATACAGAACGACTACAAGATAGTTGATTCCACTCGGACTACGGTCGAACCAGAACAAGTCATTTTGGATTTTACAGTTTGAATACACTGATAATAGGAGCAGCGTTAAAAACACCATTTGAGTCAATGTGGAGGAGCACTGGTGAACCCGGGAGTAACTCTCAGAGCCTCAGAAGCGGATTACAGGTAGGTCTTTCCCAAAGAAATCACCAGTGCATGTTCACTGAATCCTTTGAGATTTGGCCTCCTACATAAGCTTTTCTTAAACTAATGCAGTGCTTTATCGGACTAGTAAAGATTACCTGGAATTTGGAAACATCCATTCCCTTGATCTATTTGAGCAATACAGGTAACACGATATGAACAGACTTGATATTGACCATCAAGTATTTATCAGTAGTTTTTTAATTACACACTTTATTGTGATGAATAACAGACGGGAAAAGCCCCTTAGTCACGAGGACCTGCTGTTCAGTGATGGCAACCGGCAATCTAAGCCCCGACCGAGACTTGGAGTGGCGAACCACATAGGGCCCCGAAAGGTAAGGTGTGGTATTGAACCGGATGACAGCAAGGCTGCCTACCACCAAGGTTGGGTGGTGGTGGCGGGGCTCAAACCTCGGACCATAGTGTCCAAAGCATGCAGGTGACAGCGACTATACCACTGCGCCACCACCGCATGTATGATATTCTTCCTACGACATTTCAATCCATTTAATGTGCGTAGGTAGCTGATTGGGAGAAGGTAAAATTGATGACCGATATCAATATTACTCATATCACGTTAGTTATTTCATTCAAATGAATTAAAGTGAAAGGATGTTTCCGCTGTGTCAAGGAGAACCTTTCTCCACAAACGGTGCAGCGTCTTCACGAAATGTTCACATTGTGATGTCACCTTGCCCGTGAAGCCACTTTCGTTGAATTTTAAGAAGCTTGCCTTAAATGTGATTTACATCTCCGTCAGTTAATCAGACGTTTACGAAAACACAAGTTGTCAAGTTCGAAATGCAATCCGATTCTCCTGTTGAAGTTCCATCATGAGAGTTCGGTCGATACGGTTAAACAAATGCGACACGAGGCTTTTTCTACTATTTGCAGAATCAAGTTCAGTGGTGAATTAAAACTCCGGAACCTGAACAAATTATTAAAGCTGCCATCGGGAATAATAATCAATGAATCGCGGTTGAATGGATTCTTAGGTGATCCAGAACGGTGTGTGCATAGTGTGTCGTCGTTGAACCTCTACCAAATACAAGTTGAAGCATTTTCATTGGTTTTCGAATTTGAAATACCAAATAGAAGGAGAAAAAGCTTTGAAACCGATGCACAACTTGGAAATTTGGCTGATTAGTCGAAAGAGCTGAAGCTTGTTGCACCGAAAGCAGAAGGATGGTTCAAATCTATATTAGTGGATGTTGCTTACCAGCTAAAGGTTAAAACGCCCTACCATAACTCCATCCTAACACAAGATTATCTGAAAGCCCGGAGAGAATTGAGGAATGATGATACTATTGTGATTTGTTTACTGGACAATGGATCTGAAGTAAACATTATTAACGAGAACAAATATGTCAGGAAAATGGAGACCATTCTCAGTAATGGTGACCGATTCCATGTGGATCTAAAGAGGACGAACAAAACGGAGGTAACAGAGCGAAGGTTCAATGCCTACTTGAAACAGCTTTGGAAAAGCGGAGTGATGAACACTAGGACATACCATAATCTGAGACTTCGTGGGACACAAATACTACACTTGTATGGTTTACTAAGGCTTCATAAACCAGAAGTCCGTTTGCCCCCGATTCTATAAATGACCAGCTCACCTCAGAGAAGATGAGTTCAGTGGCTGGTTGAGCAAATCAGCCCCATCCGTATGAAAGTCTATCATTTCGGGTTGAAGAAGTCATCCTGGTTAAACGACACATTACCTGATTCTAATGAAATTAAGTATTTGTAATATGCGGTTCCTTTTCAGTAGCACATTCTGCCGTCAGATAAACGGACTGGCTATGGTAGGCCCATATAGATTCCTCTTAGCTGAATTATTTATGTCGAAACTTGAGAACAATACTAAAGCGAGCTCAACTATTGAGGGTTTTATCGCCATTACGTTAATGATGCACTAGTAATAACCCCAAACAAAAGAAATGTCATGGTTTTGTTTAACAAACTGAACGAGATGCTCAACAAAATCACGTTCACTTTGGAATGGGAAACTATTGGATCATTGTCATTCCCAGATCTACAACTGACAAGATTGAGGAGTGTTACACTCCTGACAGCTCCTGACAGCAACTCACCACAAGTGTACATGGACAGGCCATTATTTACACTTCCAAAGTTTTGTTCCTCTGCGTTACAAGACTGGATTGGCAAGAACCCTGTTCCGCAGAGTTCGTCCCCTGGAAATGTGAGAAAGTAAACCTAGAGTATTGCCGAATGCTTTGTCTACTAATGTTTATCCCTTACCTTTTTATGGAGAGACAGCACACCAACCTTCACGGGCCAAAATATGCAACTGTCCAAAAGAGACTTATTTTCATTAGTGCACCATTTACAGGAGATGATCTAATTGCTTGGCTTTGACACCAGCTTCGTAATGCCGTTGTGACGTCACTGTTGTGACGTTGATGGTGTTTCATAGGAAAATCAACTTAATAACTTGGTCAAACATAAACATATCCGATAATTTAGTCACCTCCAATTGCATTTATCTTTTTCAATGTGCTGAGAGCTCACGGTATGTCAGAACGACAATGGACCATCGGGGACGGTGACAGGGTTTGAAAGGTCGGTTGCGATATGCATTTCGCGTCCGGTCACTATAAAATGTAGGATTTGTCCAGTTGACAATTGTACCGCTGCTCGATAGGCAAACAAACAGCTTGGAAAAGTGTCGTCCCAGGATCGGGTATGTTCCGAATCGACAAAGGCCTTCCAGAAGTTTTTGAGGGTGCGGTTTACTCTCTACCGCACGATTGCCTTGGGGGTGATATGCTGACGTGCGTGACTTGGTCACACCTAGGANGGCAGAGTTCGCGAAGTAGCACTCCTTCGAAATTTGACCCCCGATCTGAATGGATTTGTTTTGGGGCACCCCATCGAGCAATCCAGTTGTGACGGCATCGATACAAGAGCCAGAGATTGCGTCGCACCCTTTTGTGAAATGATCCACCATCACCAAGATGTACCTTTTGCTGTTTCTGGTAACGGACCGACGACATCCAGTGTCACTATTTCGTTGGGGTAGCCGGTGGACATGCGAGGGGGCGCAGTTTCGTCGTGTTGGTTCTTCGAATTGGGCACAAGGACCGCAAGCTCGATAAACATTTTGGACGTCGCGTCTCTGGTGCGGCCATCAATATCTCTGCCATGCAGCGTATTCCAGCTGTGCTTATCCAGCGTCACCCAATGATGTGTGTAACTCGTTCAGAAGGGCAATCACCTTAGTTTCTGATACTATCACTCGCCGAGCGTATTCTGACCCAGGTTGAAAATACATAATGCCATCTTTGAGTCGTAAGTGCTGCCACAAACTTTCACCCGTCTGCGGCCTGCCATTTCTTCTGGATTCGGTCGCCCTTTGTTTTCTTCAAGGTGTTTGTAAAAAACCGCCAGATCCGGGTCGTTTTGCTGTGCGTTCTGCCACTCATCAAGGTTCGAGTGTTGTAAAATTACTTCTACTGTAGGGCTGACTGTACATGTTTGGCACGCCCCGTGGTCTCGACGTGGTATACGGGCGAGAGCATCTGCGTGTTGGATACCGGAAACTACATTACATACTCAAAGCTTTTCATGTTATCCTCAAACTTGGAAGCCAAAGGATTCGCCAAAGAGATTGTCAGTAACCGCTCAAAGTCTGACCTGTGCGTGTAAAAGGCATTCGTGGTACAGTTTCTATCATCATGTATGTGTTGGTTACATCTGCTCCCCTTCCCTTCCCCTTATCGCAGCCGTTTTCCCACCCCATCTTTAGCACTTCGTCCCTCTAATTTTCATAGTATGTAACCCACATGATCTATTTAACTGACCAATTTTCTACTCCGTAACCTTTCTATCTCTATCCCAATCCAGTTAAGGTTTGATCTATTTGGTATTGTGTAACCAGTTTCAACTCTCCTCAGTGGTTAATGGTTTACCATTACGTAACCGTTTCTATGCCAACGTCATCTTTTTCTGGATCTTCGTCATTGTTGTCCTCGTTCCTCGTCCACTCATTACCAAAGTCATTTGATAATGAGTGAACGTTCGCTTTCCGCTCGAACCCAAGTAATAATGTAAATACTCATGTATGGTATTCTTCTTGTAACATTTCAATCTACTCAATGTGCTTAGACAGCTGATTGAGAGCAGGCGAAGTCGATGGCCAATATCAGTTCTGCTCATATAGTCTTACTCGTTTTATTCAAATCAACTGGATTGCTTGGTTTCCGCCAACGCTAAGTTTTATTGGAAACATATATCGAGCATTCAAAGAAGAAAATCGAAATGAACGGCGATTGAAATGCTTAACCACGTAGGTGTAGGGCTTCTCTTATTTCCGAGGACCACTGGTGTGCTTGAACAGTTCCAGAGAAGACAGTGTGGAGGAAATGTTCGTGTTTAGTTATTGGTAATCATACCAACCCACAACGTGAAACATGATTGCCAACATAGAGAGGGAGGATGATAAATTTCAGTCTTCATGGTTGAGATTTGGCTCAGAATCTGGGTGAAATAAATCACGGCGGACCCTCTGAAAAATGAACTTCATCCCTCGGGGAGTGTTTTTATACTGCTAGCCAGAACGGTTTATTGACAAAGTGGTGTAAGGACGCATGGATAGACCTCAGTCGATAGGGGTCGTTAAGAAGCCTGTATATGTTCATCTGCCATTCCAGGGATATACGGAGGAAGACATTTTCAAAGATAGCCCCTTGCTGTGTCTACAAAAGGAGGTCAACAATAGTCTGGTATTGCCCTAGTCATCACGTAAGCGGAACAGTGTATTGATACCATGTTAGATTATTAACAGGCAATAGATAAACTATTTGGTGTTCTGTAGTAAGCACTAGCTTAGATGCAGCGAAATGATTCCGTAATTAAATCGTGCTCGCTTGCAGTGTCGTGTTCTTCGTTCAAAGAACACTGATGCGGTCTATACGACATTTTAAGCTGCTCGAGTAAAAGCGTCATTAATTTCCGAAGCAGAAGTGTGTTTGAGTGAAATTTAGAGTAACTTTCTTCAGCCGTCTTTTTTGTGTACTCATGCACCTGTTCATGGGGAACTGGGTACCTTAGCCACACACCCCGGGACATATCTGATCGCGGTGGTGAACACAATCCGGATTAGTTAAGATCGGGGACGATGAGGACAAACACGGGTGCGGTGTTTCTCGTTGAATCGAATCACACGGTGAATGTGAGGAACGAATTTCGATTGATCTACAAAGTCTGATGTAGGTAATTTGGAGCAGTGAAGCATAGCATCCGAACCACGGGCGAGGCCGTGCGTATTTGGATTCACAATCAACCCCCTCCTCGTTATGTACTCCTGACCAAATTCCTGTTCCCCAATACGGTGCAAACACTTGAACTTTTGAGACTGATCAATCTCTCTCTCTCACACAGGCACAAGCATTTCTAAGCCCCAAATGAACCATCACGATTCCCTCCTAATGTTGATAATCATTTTAATGTTATCTATTGCTATGATTACGAACGAGTAAAAACGAGCTTGTTCGCCACTGTGTTGTTCACTAATAGGATGCAATATCCATATGATGCCATATGATTTGTTGCTGACTTCCGCGAATATGCGTTCTTCACACGCATATCCATGGCACCGCGACCACTTCCCTATCTTTTTTTCTATCGATGTTGCCACAGTTGTTGCTCCGATCTTTGTTACACGTACATTTGGCCACGAAGCAGTATAGTTACAACCATTAAGTCACCTTGTCCCTATAAGCTTATCAGATGACGATGTTCAAAATCCCTCCTTTCAAACACCACGGAATTGCGGAACATTTCAATGTCGCACAGTTTCCACATGTAACCTACCCATCTTCTAGTCCAGACTGAATGAGTTGTGCTCAAAATCTTCATTCTACACTCATCTTTATGAGTTTATGGCGTACTCCTTCAGTCTATTTTATTCTTATCATACAACTGATAAAAAATCTCATTCTGGGAGGCGGTAAACAAAGGTAACACTTTCGCATATTGCTCGATGAATTGGTCCATAGACTGGTAAAGAGTTCATACTGCGACCATAGTTCCTCACCAATCGGCAGAGAGCAGAAATACTAAGAAGCAACGAAGTCCTGTGACCATATACTCATGTAGCCAAAGAGTGTTCTAAAGCTCAACAAAAACATACTGCTTGTCTACTCACGGTCGTCATCTGTGAAACAGTGTTACTATAGCCGTCGTTGCTTCGCGTAACTTAAACAACGATCACATAACAATATTTTGGAGCTTAATTCGCAAATTTGCTATTTACCTGAGGCAGTTTCGGATGCTCAATGAGTTACGGCAAAAGCAATAAATGCTATGAAAGTCTCAACTCCGTATAACTTCGCGCACGTTATTTGGGATCGATTGAAACAATTTTTCTAGTCAGCTTAATAGCCATAATATCTTCTTTTCCGAAATACTAAGCGTTCAGATTTGAAAACCAGCCCAGTCATAATCATGGAGGTTAGTGCTGAGATGAGCGAGGACCGATGCCTGCAACAAGCTGGGAAATATAGACTGTGCGATATGGTGTCTATTCGAAATGAGAAACTGTCTGATCAGCAATTCGGTGACCGAGTAGGTAGGAAGCTTGCGTTCCACCCGTGAGGTCCCGGGTTCGATCTCCAGTTGGGTTGATGGATTCGCACTGCTGATGAGACCCAATCAGGTCGAAACAGCTACATAGTGCTTTTACAATCCTTCGGCTCCCATGGATTTCATCATATAAAGCCAATATTAGTAGAAAAAGCTGCTGACAGTTTTACCAGAAAGAGATCGTTTGTCAGAGGAATATTGCAGCTTCCATACAGTGTTACTGATTACCGACGACTGGTTTTTAAGAGAGACAACATCTTGTAATCACGAAATCTTACGAAGGTTGTCGTCACCCTTTTGCGTGAACCGGAGTCACACCTGTTAGAATAAACCTCCACTGGTTGTATTGCTGTAGTACCAAAATGATCTCCAGTGCTACCTGTGTCAGTTGTTTGAGGTTTTCCGTAACCCCGGCTAATTCAGTCGGGTGGCCTATATGGTTGAACGATAACATCAAACATCAAAGCGCCCCAAACGGCTAAAGACTATTTCACCCTGCTGATTAGTTTGGCCGTCTCCCATATGTCGCGCTCAATTTCGGGAATAGATGGATAAGCCGGGATTAGGAAAAAGACGATTTGGACGATTTGGATTTGTGTTTAGGTACAAAATGAACCAAAGAGTTACGCGGTTTTACCACTACCGTCGGAACGTTCACTTGAAGGCAATTTATCGAGAGCTTTTGCGATACACTTATCTCTACCACCGGAAATGCATGCGAAGAGAAGTGCAGTAACAGCATATTCTAGATAAAATTGAATCCTTTTTATTTCCCTTAAAACTAAGTGCGTTCATTACGTGTTGAATGACTATCCAGCACAAGGATTTTGATGCGGATTATTGTAGTAACTGTGGTAATAGAATTAGTACGCAATGAACTCGGAATACGAACCACGCAATACTAATTACGGGTTAGCATTTAAGGACTTCATGTACGCACTGGACCGCATGGGTATTTGCACGCAATATCCCACGTGACCAAGACGCGAGGAAAAGGCCTCAGGAGTAGTAGTGCCATAAATCCAAAAGGCCGTGCTGGTAGAGGACAATCCTTTATTGAGGATCACAGAAAATTTCAGTGGCCCCATTAAAATAGTGATGAACGACTTGTGTTCTGCACCTTTGGCAGCAGCTACACTTGGGCTACATAGGGTTGCATAGCATGAAGCGTCATGGGAACTTTCTAGTTTCATTCGTCCCATTTGAGGAGGCGCGTTTTGACACGTTCTATCTGCTATGAGTAAACGAGTGAATGAATTTCGCACATTACGGTGATTCAACTTGTTCTTTCTTTCAAGTTAACACGCAACCTCCAATTCACTTTGATCCTACATTAGTTGCCAGGTTATCAAGTTGACAACCAGAATTATTTAACTGAAGTATTTAACATGACCACAATCAGCATTGGGAACAGCGAGATCTCACGCGTGTGCAATAATGACAGCAGAGATTCACTTTGGCACTGGATTCGAGCCCTTTTTGTCACGCCTTATTTCGTTTTTCTACCGTGTGATGATTATTCATTTGTCGCCGAATGATTGATTTCCCGCGGTAACTGTCGTACCAAAACAATTTGCCGTGCGATGACTACAGTCATTAATGTCCTAATGCGCGTGCTCATATTATGTCGAGACGGAAGAAATGAGCGTGCATGGGGTGCATGAATCAATATGCCGAATCAAAGCTAGTATGAAAGCCTGCAGGTGTAGAAATGAGCAGACTCGGAAACAAAAAAAAGATTTAGTGTTATCCTTTCATTATCTGCCAACTAGTTTCGCAGTGATTTGGCAAACATAGACCCTTGAAATGACTAATCAAATGAATCATTAGTTTCAATAAATCGATCTGAAGACGTCTGTGAATGGTGTCGTTGAATAAATAAGCACCGGTGCATCAGGATTTTCGAGGCCCCAGAACGGTCATAGTATTAAGGGGCCAACTCGAAATACCAGTTTTATTACTGTTGATTTTAAGGAATCAAGCAATCTGTAATCTTTGAGCACGTGTTGGTTTTCTGGTATTGAAAAATGTGAAACAGATTTTGGCTCATTAGAATGTGACTGATTAGTCTCTCAGAGATGCATATACTGATATTAAAAAGAATAATCAGAATCGGATAAAGTGATGCTAAAATACTTCCCAGTTTGATACATCAGTATTTAATCGTGGCTGACAATTTTATACGGAGTCAAACTGATGAAATTTGAAAAGATTGCTAAACCAAGTATGATATGGAAGAGTGCCGTGCACTGAGAGTTGTGCGAATAACCAGGAGCGATATCTCCCCCACTGCTAAGATATGCAGTGCTATGAGAACACACCGTTGACAGTTCATTATGTAGCAGTGCAGTGGGGAGGATGAATGGCCATTGAGTTATGCTGTTATCATAATGGGGATAAGAGCTATTTCACTTTACGCAGCAATGAACAACTGGGATGCATCAAAACGCTTTTGTAACTAAATTGTGAATCGCAACTCTGTGTTCCTTATTCACTTTTAACTCGGGAAACAGTTTCTTTAACCGTGGCTCAAGTTGAGACAAAGGCCTGCAAATAGGAAACCACGCGTCCTCTTGGACCTATATCTTAGCACGTCATTCCTCGAGTAAACCACATTATAAATGATGAAACGTCACACGCTTAAGTTCTTGGTCATTGATTATTTGGCTCAGACGACCACTACGGTTACTTAGTAAAACTTTAACGATTCGACTGCAAATGGTAACACAAAGGTATGCACAGCCGGAAAGATCAAACACGGGGAAACCGCTGTCTAGTGTGGATTTTCAACCAACACACAATTATTCCGAAACGTGGCTGTTTTCTTATATCAAAAGGAAGTGGATCAGGTTCACTGACGCGTTTAATCTGCCATGGACATCAGCCGTCACAGACTTACAACAATGTACTATTTTCAACAGTTATCGATTCCACTTTAGTTTGATAGTGCTAGGTCAAAATTTTGTGTCAGATTCCAGCGGATGCTTTTCTTTTGGCGTAGGGACAGATCCCAATTTGAATCGTCACATTTAAAACGAGAATCATGCTATACGGTTATATAACAGAAATGTATCATAATGTAAGATTATTCTACTAATTACATGTTACATATGAGGAGTGCCAAGATTTCTTTGAGAATGCGATAAAACAACAAGGTCCAAATTAGGGAAACGTAAATAGGTGGAGAGAGTTGACCCTCTCACTGCAGAGATCCTCTGATCCAAGAAGACTGAGTGTGGGTGCGATGTTTATTGTCTTCTAGATTTCTGAAAATTTGCAGCTATATTCACACTTTAAACGCACCGATTTACGGACTTCGCGGTCGTGACTGTCACACTTTGCCCTAATCGAGGGTACTGTTAAGGGACGATTCTCAGAGGGTGTGGTGGTAGAATCTGTAGCTGGAGTTGTTTCATCAGAAGAAGTTGTATCTTCTAAGAACGCCGGTTTGAGTTAATCTAAACTGACGGACTTCTAACCGCTAACCCCTAAAATTGCATACATATCTTTACGTGTGATCACACTGTGGTCCGGTGTCGTAAAAATGTGTGGGTGCTGCCTAAGCGAAGAAAGACGTGCGCACATTATGCATGTGGTGCGCGAGTCATTGTTCGAAATCGGCATAGTTAAAAGTACGCCGAAGCTTGGGTAAAATTAATTACCCGGGAAGACGTATTGTGCGGTCGTAGGTCAAGGCCACCGGTGTGGTATGCAAATTGGCTTTTATGGCATTCCGATTGTCCAGCAGGATACGCGGAAGAGCCTCATGCCATTCTGAACTGGGATGAACTTCGAGGGCTGCCTTGAGTTATCGGTGGAAACTTCCCATCAGGTTGTTTACAGCCGGGTGGTATGCAGTTGCACAGGCGTGTTAGCACCCTGACATAAAGGAGTAATGCTTTGAAAGACCCTTCGAAATGAGGAACGCTAGCTGTGGTAACAATCACCAGGTTTCCGTAGGTTGATAAAGGAACGCCAAAAATCAACGCGGAAGTGTGGTGAACAACTAAGTGGCCTTGGTACGATAGAATATTGCCCGAATAAGAGAAAGTATATGCTCCGAGAGGGTTGATCCTGTCGCTACAAAGTTCATCATTTCTCCGGAGCTCTCGTTAGAGCACATAATTGGACTGGATATCCTAAAGTTGGGGAATAGGAAAAGTGACATCACGGTTGCCTTCATGAAGACATCATGCAATGATAGAGGGTTGTTAAGGAATCACCATACTTCCTGAAAGCTGCTTTGCTTAGGACAGTCAATCAGAAAAAAAAACTAGGTTATTAGCCGTAACTGATGACTAATCAAGAGGGTTGACAACAATCTATTCAACCAATTGTTGCGTATTTATGTTCTCATGTTCTTTTTCCCTTTTTACTAAGCACATGTTTTGTTCGAATGAATTTCTATACTTTCCCAGCTTTGTTCCGTTTTACTACCTATGGAATCGCTTTCTGGCAGAGGAAAGTTATCGGATGGAAAAATTTGGGAATCCAGTATCGAGACTAACAACTGCCATTATAACTACACCTAGGGAAACCCGTAATTGTCAGCGCGGACTACTGTTCCTACTGTTACACAGAAAATCTTCAAACAACTCAAGAATAATTAATTCACCAGGGCTTGAACCCCAACGAGGTAAGGAACTCTAGTGTGTAATTGAAGAACATATCAACGCGTTCACATGGACTGGAATAAAAACGGAGCAAGTATAATGAGGGACAAAGAGAAGGTCCCATCTGGATGACTGAGATGTCTCAAACCATTAATCACACGGAAGATAGCAGTGTCAGCCGACCCCCTAATTACCCATGGTCCGATAGTATTGGACAGGATCTACATAGAGACCCGGGTCAAGCGGGGATTACCAAACTACAAATGGCTGCGAAAACATTGTTGATGACCTCATCTACATAGGGAAGTCGTCAATTTCTGTAATGTACGTGAGTTCTGCGGTAGATTTAAAAGCCCGTCCCACGGTACTCGGTAACCACTTCAAACAGAGACCATTGGTTAACATAATGAAACGGCCAGCATTGATAAAATTGGCCATGCTGAACACCCTAAGGAACCATAGATATGTTTGGCGGGTTATCTTACAATGTTTTGAGATCATACAACACAAACAGGTCGACGCTGGGACCGGAAAGATGCAATACTCAACAGGTAGATCTACAACTGGGGTGCGCTCCGGCAGTTGTATTCCATTGTTATCACTAGTTTCTTATTCCAACAGGTACGAACATTCTTTAGGTACAAGATCCCAGAAAATGAGAATAACCGATATGCTTCACATACGAAATATAATCCTTGTCTTTCTCTGAATCACACCACCCAGGTTGTCCAAAATCTGAAGGGCCATCGTTCGTTTATCTAGCATGGTTCGAAGGCCGTTTCTCTTGTTGCCCATTTGTTTATCGTAAATGACGACGGATAATGGGGAGTAAGATGTATCGATTAGTCAGTGATGAGTTCTGGGTCGGGAAGACCCAAATGCTGATAATTTAATGATTTGCCGACCATAGCTAAAGGATACTAGTAGAAATACGCCCCGTAGCTCACGTGTGCAGATTTTTCGACAGATATATACTAAACAGTGAGTCTTAGACATGAACAATCGTGTTTATCACATGATGTACTCGATTCTTGATCAACTAAACCGGGACGAGCGTTAGTTGGTCTATTCCTACGGGAAATTTCATAGTTACCTGAAGTCAACATCCTCCGCAATGACGGATAAAACATATTTCTACTACACACGTGGGAAGTTTTTCCAATATGCATAGACTGCCTCAAATAATGAATGGGAGCAGGCTTTCAGCATAATGCTCAACTATTCCCAGCTAAAATCTCTCGTGCACAGACAGAAATTAGAAAAATTGGAACGTTTTCCTGAGGCCGGTAACCACCCTAAGAAAGAGGATCAAAAGAGGCGCAATAACTAAGGTCGAAAGAAAAAACACTTTACAAAATAAAAGCATGGTCTCCATACATATCAGATAACGATGCAGGGGTGTTGCACAGATAAAATGTAGAGTGAATTAAGAGTTGCTTTTCTGGATGACCAGAAGAGTGAATGATAGTGTGACTTTCCACGTCACAGATGTGTGTATTTATTCTGGTTTCACTGGAGGGGGATGAAAGGGTGTTTGCTCAATGCATGGGGATGTTCTGTGATCCAGGTCCAAGGGACGGTATGCAAAATAAAGTCTCTTTGCAAAACAAGAAAATGTGAACATATGATTGAGTCGGACTAGGTTGTACACAATAGAAACAGGATAAAATGGGTTGGAGTGGGCAAATAGCAGGAAACGGTCGCTTTGAGTCCAGGCAAGAAAGAGGGGGACTGGAAGAAAAACACTCACGTGGATATATTCGATCAAGAATTACCAAACGTGTAGAAGGGGAGGGAGAACAAACACAGCCAAGAACGGAAGGGATTGCATATTGTAAGAAGTCAATGTACAAAATCTGCGGAGAAAGAATAATAATTGAACAGAATAAGATGGGTGTGGATAGATAGCCTAACGACCGATGGACTAGAAGTGTGAGTAGGTGGCACAAGAAGAAGCAAGGGATGAGTATCATGATATCTGGGACGAACACGCGGGGAGCAAAAAATGATGGACTTGGTGAACAGGGGCATTGTGGCACAATGAAGCAGCTGTAGCAGGCGAACATATAAACAAGTCAGCGCCAAAGCAAGGCATGTTGCACGACACGAATGAGTCCTTGAAAGGCCTTATCCATGAGTTAGAAGATCACAAAAGACTACGTCAAAAGTAGGATAGGTGTGTGCAAGTATACACAAGACAAAAACCGATGAAAACTTGCTCGTGGAGAATCTGAGCACAGCTAAATCAAATTAAGTAAAACTGTTTGAGGACCGAGAAAGAATGAAGAAATTGTAAGCTGAATAAGAAAATTTCTACAGTCGAACCGGGTATATTGGCATGGAAAGATTTGGTTAGTGTCCCGTGTGCACAAGATTGCCTGTTTGGCTGACAGACTGACAAATAGTGAAAGTTTTTCTTCTGAATGTGATGATCGGAAACGGGTTGGCAAATGACATCGAGATGGGGACATTTTAAGTCACAAAAACAAACCTTTTATTCGCGATGCTAATTGTACTGGGGGCAAGGCCTTGTTTGGTCCAAAAATGTTGAAACACAGCAACGTTAGTGAAACGTATTCACTAGCACAAGAAAGAACGGCAAAACTTGGTCAGAACGAGGCAATTAAACGAAGTTATGGATCTCAAAATTAAGACTCAGAAGTCGGACGGACGGGAACTACCGTTACTGTGAACCAGTGAGGGAGCACAAAGACCAGAGGAGAGGTCGTTTAGAAAGGTGAATGTGCAAGTGAAGATGATAAGAACGATGACTGTGTTCTGGGAGGAGATAAATCACGCAAGCACCCACGAGTGTGTACTAACGAAAAGGGAATGCGAACAGGAACTACGACTCGTGACTTCTGATTGGTCAGGTGACAACAATTAGCTTAGTCCCAGAGCTGCTGGTGCGTTCATGTGGGCGGTGCGAGGAGAACATATCGGTTCCTCGACTTCTTCCGACTCACGATCAGAACACAGATGAACCAAATGAGAATCAGAACCGGATCCAATGGTATCTGTACGGTGTCTGTAGGCCGCCGTCACCGAACTGCGTGAAAGTCCATGGACAGCATTCAAATGTCGATCATCATCCGGATGACTAGACTGAGGCCGATGGGATGGGGGGCTATGAAACTGCGAAACATTCTGTGAGCCCGATGTTTGGTTCGCTGTCGTCGTCGTAATAGTCGTGGACACAGAAGGCGAGGAGAGAAAGGGCGAAAACGGAGAATGTATAGAGACGGCAGCAGCCGCGGGGGTTGAAATCGCGGCCGCACTACTGGGACTGCTGTTGCTACTTGCTGTAGGTACGAGGTGACACTTAGCCGGAGAGAACTCCTTAACAAGATTGCAAGTATCTCCTCCAACACCGGGACTAATCCACATAGTCATTCCAGCCGCGATGGGATTTGAAGCCGCTCGATTCCGACACATACGTCGTTGATGTGAAATCAAACTGTACTTCTGTCGGAAAGCTTTACCGCACTGATAACATTTATGCGGTTTTTCTCCAGTATGTGTGCGTAGATGTTGGACCACGTGACTTTGCTGACGAAACAGCTTGCCACAAAGACGACAACCATAAGGCCGTTCACCACTGTGCACACGCATATGCGTTGTCAGTTGAATTTTTTGTTTGAAGGCTCGACCGCAATGTAGACACGGGTAGGGACGTTCGTCAGTGTGCGTGCGCATGTGCTGTACCAGACCGGCTTTCACAGCGAAACTGCGCGAACAAGTCCCGCATCGATAGGGGCGGTCGATTGTACTCGCTGGATCCAGATTTTGTTCCGTGGAACGACCGTCCAAGTTTGCAGACTGGGTTGTGGTTGAAGGCGCACTAGATTGATTGGGTGCAGTGGTTTGGCTCCCCGTGGTGTTGCTTCCAACATGTAATCCGGTTATGGACAAACCGGGTGAGAGGAGACCATCCGATCTACCAAAACTGATTCCATGACCAGATTGTTGAAACGACTGGCCAGCTCCAACCGACCGAACAGAAGATAGACCTAACCCAAAAGCTGCAGCTACAGCAGCTGCGGCAACCTGAGCTTCTGAAGTTGGACTTTCCTCAGATAGTCGACATGTGTCACTGGTGCGAATGGTGCTATTGAATGGAGTAGGGGCACGAAGCGAAGAGTGGATACTGTGATTGAAGTGATTCGTGGAAGCGGTGAAAGGGTTTGTATTACCTCCACCGTTATGATGATTGCCGTTATTGGTATTACTGTACAACGAAGAAGGCGAAGTCAGGCGAGATAAACTTCCGTACGATTGACGATCAGAGGCGGAGAGTAGGAAGTTCGATGAAGCCCCACTGAGTGGCTCCGATTCCGGATCCAATCTGTGAAAGATAGAATTGAAAACAACGAAATATTGTTGAGAGAGCAAGACATGAGCGGGTTCATTGGTTAGAAATTATCATGTATAATAAACTGATCACAGACTGTGCGAGGCATGCACCAACAAAAACCGTTTAGTTGGTCAGCTCAAAATGAGAATTATTGTGGGAAAAGTGGGATAGTGACGATCCGGAACTTAGGGATACCATACCAGAGTGCGCTAATAGCGATGGTAGTTTAGATTCTGAAGTCATACAGACCATGTTGAATCCCTCACACGCCTTAAGAAGTATAACTTACAAAATGCAGACATGTTAGAGAAGAAGTACTAAGACAAAGAAACACGGTAAAATAGCATTCACGATGAGTTTACCGCTAGGAATCACCAAGCATATGAAAGAGCAATGGAAAAAAGAAAGAAATTCTCGTCAAACGAGACGCATACTAAGTAGCTTTATCGCCGTATAGTGGATTCAAAACCACATTTCAGAAAAATATTAGACTGTTACTAATGAGCCAACAAGCTTATCGCAGAGATAGTTCAATCGATTGGAAGGAGGAAAACATTTTAAATGCATCGTAGTGCGTAGACATATTCCCATACAAGGTGCAGAAAAAAACAAGGCACACCCTGAAAGAGTGACTGCAACAATTCTGACTTCAGATCAATGTCATGGTGACATCATTTATATTATTGAAGCGTAACAAGGCGACAATGTCCTTATTCTACCGATCCGTAGTTTTTTTTATTTTGAGACGACATAACAAAGCACAGAAATGAAGCTTGTCAAAGGACGTTCCTTCAACGCTCCTATTATGAACACAATAGAGGATTCCAGAATTATGATTTACGCAAAAAAGGTTGTCGCACGACTTTGTGCCATTTAATAGAACTACCAAATAACTCAAGAACTATACGGTTGAATCAAAAAATAAACAGTTCTCAAGGAGACATAAAAGTAGCCATGTACCTGAAAATTTTGAAATATACATACATATTATATATATATACACACACACACATATATATATATATACATATATATGTATAGTGTGGCATAGTGGACAGCATGCTTTCGGTATGCCCACTACTGATGGGACTCAACCAGGTGGGAACAGCTGTCCAGTGCATCCTAGCTTTTCCAACCCACCAACATTTTCAATCAATTTAGTAGTAATCGAACGTAAAAAACAGCTTTTCCCGGGGTTTCTTTTAATGTTTCTTTTCATTTTGCTTTATTCACCTACTGTAGACAACATTTTACTATGTGAGGATAGGTTGCACTTCTGGATTCTTTTATGCAGAACTACGGGAATATGGTAATAAATGCATGGTAATTACTACTCGTATTTTATTCTTTCAGGGTGAGTCTTCAACCGCACGGTGCAATATTAATTGTGGAGTAGAACGTTATCAGCAATGATATAACTTAGTGGCCGGTCAATATGCATTCTGTGAATATTCATGATTTTTGGCTGGAAAGATGGCTTAGTAGGCGAAGAACATCCACCGCTCTTACTGGTTATTGGATGAAGCAATGCTCACTTACCTCCGAAAGCCTTAGTATGGTAGAGGGTGGGCGTCTAGGGTTGCGACTGGTCACCCCTAGCACCTCGCGAAATGCTCCCATACGACCAAGTATCTGAAATGACCTCTGCTGAGGAAGCCGTACTCACTTCCTTCTCGTGGCAGAGGCGTCTTCCAACCAAAGTGAGAGGACGAAAAGCCGACATCCGGGTTGTTGGACCACTGGCAGTTCACCTAGGGGAGTTGGCCCAAAACCCTGATTTCAAATCAACTAAGAGGAGGCGCACGAACCACACTCATCCACACTCTTCGGTGTGGCGGTGGTCAACAGCTCGATTGGGCATCTAGGACGTTTGACCCCGTCCAAAGGGCGTATGATGCAGTTAACTGGGCACTGGCCCCCAATAGCTTGCGGTTTTTACACACCGCCCCGCTGTCTTGCGAGTCAGGCTTCGGCTAACCGAAGGCTCCCGTTGTGGATTCCTCAAGAAAATTCATCTGCCTTGACCTGAGCAACCTGACAGTATTCAGCCCACAAGCCAAGCATGGAACGTTTTTCTTATTGGTAAAGAAAATTGTACTATGATTTGCTTGGCACAAAGTCTGTCCTCAGACAAATGTGAAATATAATATAATGTTCGCTTAGTCAAGATTACCCACTCAAATGGTCGTTCTCGTATTTGAAACCTAGTGGTGTGCCCGTAGTTAACAGGTTTGTGAACTCATACTATACGTTTAGCACTACATATTAGATCAAATGGCCTTTAATGAAGAAAATGTTTGACTTCATCCAAAAGGCGTGTGATCCGATGAATCGAACATCAGGCCGTAGTGGAGATTGTTATACACTGCTCCGTCGGGTTTAGACTCACTCCGGTTGTGTATGTACCAAGAAATTTCCTCTGCTTCCATTTCAGTAGCCTGGCAGCAATGCGGTAAAGAGTAGATCTCTGAAGGATTCCTTTGTTATAAAAATTTGGTACCATGATGTATGTGGCATATAGCCTGAACTCAAAAAAGCGTGAGATATGAAGGTAATATCATAGCTGGCATTCGGTTATAGGACTCCAACGAAACTAAAGTAACACTAAGCACTCCTTTTAATGAACTAGGAAAGACGGATAAGCGACCGCAGAATACTCGTAAAAAAGAAAAGCTTTCTTTCGTAAATGACAACAGTCATTTCTTGTGATCAATTTCAATGATAAATCCAATTGAAGTGAAGTCGTCAGCTGGGCATATCTATGCGAATCCCATGCCTGAGCTGGGTACGCGCGAGACGACTGCAAACAATCCGTACTAGTACACAGGCGGGTGAAACAGAATATGAGGGCATCGCAGTACTTTTAGGCAGACGGTGCAAAAGGGCCAAGGACGACAGGCGAGATAACGGAAGCGATAGTAACTGGGTTTGGAAATAATTGTCCAATGACCGATGTTTCAAACTCAAGTTCAGTAGTTATGATTTATTTGACTTGCCGAAATCGACAATCAATCAGATAGAGGATTATGACATATTCCTTGTAAGTATGAAAAAACCAAACCACAAAACGCATGTATTTACTGATCAAACTCTTCACCGACCCCGTGAATCTTTAATGGATCGTTTTTGATTGGGATAGCTGCCTTGACTAAAGTAAGCGATGAATAATTCGGAAACCGTGTGGCACATAGTAATCTGCACTGAATTCTACGTTAGCCAACTTAAATATTTATCTGAAATCACATGACTAAGAGATGCCAAAACGAAACCAACAATCGGCGTGATACCCCTCTATGGAAAATTTTGTGTGCGAGCATTTGAGAGAAAAAATCCTATCCAATTGGAGACACTTAATTCACGAAAACAGATATGTCCAGTGTAGTGCTTGTATTCACAACTCTGAACCGTGATCGGAAAAAAAACGAGATAGACGTTCAGAGATACTAGAACTCACTGTATTGTAAAAATGACGATTTAAAGTTAAAGTTAGACAACATGAATGTCACACCCTGTTGAGTAGACGAAAATAGCTAGAACATTTCTGGTAAGTCAGAATTCCAACAAGATTCCGTTAAACAACTGGATTTTATTTTGAATAACGCATTACGGATTTGGCTAGTGTTCAGAAATGCACAATAGTGCGGTTTACTTGATTCGTATGTAACCGATAACTAGCACCCTTCTGTAGACACTGGAATATAGGAACAGGAACTGTCCCAGATACACACCCAATTCTGCAGGTTGTATGGCAGAATTTTGTAATCTTGATTGACTACGACTGTCACTATGACGAGGACGAGGATGCAGATCAGGGAGTAGTAACAGCACTTTGAGCGGATCGATTGCCACAACAAAAGGTGATACTCGGAGATATGGTTTTGTCCTTTAAAAAAATTTCAAAATGGTGAACGTCAGTATACAAGATAATCAAAATTATCATGTGAAACAGTCATTTCAAAGGGCACTTTCATACAAACGAACTGTTTGGTGTCCCCCAACTACAAACACACATGTCCTCGCAGCAATTGTTAACCTGTCACTGATCGAGTAAATGCGTCAGCGGCTTGGCGCAGGCTTTACAATTGAATGCTGAGACCTGGGCGTTAATTGCTGAAGACAAGCTCAGAATAATGATATTCAAAAATCTCTTCCTTTTTTACTTCCTTTCATTGAAAATACAATGAGACCATTTTCAGGAAGGAGGAACTGAATAATCGGAGGACAGCTCTGCTATTGTCTGGTTCAAAACCTCGCTCAACCTAGCGCGGCCTTATGTGGTTCGCCAATCCAAGTCTCGGGGCTTAGGTTACCGATTTCCATCACTGGACAACAGACCCTGGCGACTACGGGGTGCATCCCATCTGCTGTTCTTCAAGTAGATGTGTGTGTAATACAATAAAGAAACGGGGAAAGTCAGAGGATGATGGTGGGATTCTAA
>UZAN01046080.1:0-12329 GCA_900618425.1 Echinostoma caproni
TCCCATAATAAAACTTTGACTTTGACTTATATATATATATATATATATATATATATATATATATACATGAACACACATGTACATACTACCTTTGTGGTTTTAGACCGTGATGATTTACTACAATAATGATAGAAGAAGAAATAACCTGTATGGAAGACCTGATTCGGTGCAAAACATTTGATTAGAGCTAACAGATAATCAACTGTGTCTCCTTTCGTTGCTATTGGGCCAACAATCAACTGACTGACTTTGTCTGAAGAGGATATCCGGAACAAACATGAATTGGTGATTCGGTTCACCCCGGCAATGAGCTAATTGGCACAATGATAACATTCACACACCTTCAAAGCCTAGTGAGTTTACACGAGTGGGAAATAACAATTGGACAAAAACGGATTTGCTCCAATCACGTGATGGGTTGATGGCAAGGTTACTGACTGACTGACTGATTCAAAATGATCCTGCAAAATGTAATATCTACCAATCATTTATATTGCACAAGCAGCTTCGATGGGAGCTAATATCCGGTTTCATGGTTTGTATGTGGGTTTACAGCTCAGCACCGCAGCTTTACCTTCGTTTCCGTTGAACACATGCATTCATCGCATTAGTTTATTTACATGTGTAACTATTACTATGGCAACCAGTGTGAAATAACATTGCACACCGTCCTACCAGCTATTCAAACACACCGGGTTCTTTACTACGTACATCCCACTGTTTTATCTCAAACTATTGGGTACTGATTAGCAGTTGGAGATAGCCCCATAGTCAGGTGTTCTTACGGTTCATTCATGCGAATCGGAAAACTAAATTCCACGAGGATAGAAGTGCCAAAATGCACAAAGGCTCATTCGCATGTAAGCGGTTTTGAGTCGAACAAAAATGAGTCTGTTTATTATCAAAGAAGGGTGGCAAGTGTCGATCCTCACACCCGTAAGGTGAGATCAGTCAACCATTTGACCCAGACCATCGCTGTGATCACGAGAGTATGGAAGAAGCTACAGAAATTCCCATAGACGATTATGCGGTCTGTAGGCAGTAAGCGGAGGGTCGTTTTTAGAGGCTGTGGTGTAATTTCATCATGCGGTAAACCGGTGAGCTTTAAGCATGCAATAACTGTGGCCGGCATTTCGTACCTGTCAATTGAATGCAATGTTGGCATATTTGGCATTCACTCACTCACTCACTCACGCATTGGATTACCACTGCCTCGCTGTCGGGGCTGAAAAATTGTCAATCTGACGGGAAAATGAAGGCCGAATGCAAACTGCAAACAACTCATATTCACATGATGACGACTGGAATGGACGGTGAAATGGGTGATAAACGATCAGACAACTAACTGTTTAACTAAATTTGGGGTGGTTGGATGATAATTTCAGTATCGCATGATAAACACAACTGAATAACAATTTTTATCAATACAGAAAAACAAAACAATCAACTGGTTTGATAGTGGAGCTAACCAACGAAACGATATCAGGGAATTGCCCATCCCGACTAACCTGTTGCAATTAGCCAGGTCGATAGAACAATGCCAATGAGTGTGAACACTAATTGGAGGTTGTTCATGATTGCCGCGCTTTGTAAGCGTCTAAGTAAGATTCGGTATCACGTATGGATGTCCTATTTATACCCATATGCACCCCAATGGACACAGAAAATTGATTGTCAAAAGGACATGACAAAACATGAGCATAAATACCGTACCAGCTGTTGGTGGTTGATTAGCTTGAAGGTACACGTTCATATTGTATGAAACGTGTAATAAAATTGCCGCCTAGTCATCTTGCAATTAAGGGGAGGGGGACGAATTGAAACGTCACTGAATCTAGGTAGATGTAATGGTGACTGAAACATTCTTTTTGGTCCAACGAACCACATAGATGGAGTGTTTCACTGTTCAGACTTTCAAAAAGTTAGAAAGATTACTGGATCACGTGGATGAATAGAAGCGATACTCCATCATGTCAACTACCAACATGAAACAAGTTGCGATCTGTTTTCAGCTTCAGAAAACCCGGTTCCGTGGATTGTATTTGCTTGTCTTGCTTTAACCACGTTCACATTAGACAAATCAATCAGTATGGACGGCCATCACATGCCGGGACAGCCAAAGGAATCACATGGACAGTCTGATGGCCAAAATCTAGCGCTTATCATCAATTTCGCTTGACTGACAGCAAGCATGCCTGGTTGTACGGGTATATGTTTGAATCTGTTATCTCATTGGTCGGCAACACACCTGTGAAAAAGACAAAATGAAGTGACGATATGCTTGGTTCCCGTGTTTCTGTGTCTGTGAATTTGTGAGGACAATAGAAGAAAGCTGGTCAAACTGTATCGCGATGTGTTTGAGTATTTGTTACCCGAAATTGGATGACTCCAAACTCGCGTCTCTCAATGGAGCACAGGAATTGTACAGACCACCCGCCGTTCAGTCCGACTAAGGCCACCGATGTAAACAAGGTTCTGAACGTGTGTAAATTCACAGACGTTCCATTGTTCTCGTTCCACTAGACCCGTAAACACATCGTGCAGCAATAGTACACGTCATTTCAGTTCAGTTCCGTGCCCAGGACTGTGACGGTAGGTTGCCAGGTCGTCCAGTTTCTTTCACCGATGAGCTCCAAGGATCTTTCAGTGCTAAGACAATAGGATGAAAGGATTGATCTTCAATAGGATAGACTTAGAGGGGCGTCTAGGAGAGGACCCCTAGCGACATCACCCCACTCCGTGGGTGTTTGTGCAGTGCTGTATTGCACTAAAATAAATATCTACAATTACGAAACCATTATACCCAGTTGAAGCGTGAGGATAAGCTGAGGTACCAAGAACCGACCTCACGGAAGTTCATCACCAACCAGTCACTACTATACAAACATGTCAGTATGTCGAGGAAAGTAAAGTATGGGATACCCGAACTCAGCTGCCTTGGGAAGGTCGTCAGTAACACCCAGGAAGCAGCTGAGATGCTAAAAAGCAATATGCCCAAGTCTTCGGCACGCCCAACAACACGAGACTGCGGCTGCCTCGTCGGATACTCTTTCTTCCAAATCCACCATTGACAACCTTCAGGTTTGATGCCGACAGAGTGAAATCAAAGCCTCCGGGTCTACGTAAGTATTCGGCTCCAGGTGCAGAAAGTTCTACGCCCCCAACCACTTATTGCGTTAGCGGATCACATATCTGAGCCTCTAGCTTTTCCTTTCCAAAGGATGTTTGACGTAACCGTACTGCCCTAGTCGTAGAAACAAGGCATAATTTCTCCAATTTACAAAGGCGGTTGTGGTAGTGATCCTGCCAACTACCGCCCGGTGACACTCCTACCCGTTCTATCCAAAGTCATGGAATCTATTGTGGCGGATTTCTTGATGGAACACTTTGAGAAATACGACCTCCTTTCCCCAGCACAGCATGGATTCCGTCAAAAGAGATCATGTACTACCAATCTGCTCCTGGCCCGCAATAAATGGACAAAGGCAGTAGACAAAGGCGATCCAGATGATGTGGTTTATCTGGACTTCTCCAAAGCATTCGATCGGGTGAGCCACGAAATACTGTTCCGTAAACTGTACCATTTTGGTATCAGAGACCTCACGCTTGATTGGATTGCTGCATTTCTCCAACAACGGACCGTGTCGGTTCGAGTCTCTAATTCACTGTCCTCCCCTATCGCCGTTTCTCACGGAGTCCCCCAGGGTTCTGTGCTTGGTCTCAACTTTTCCCCTTGTTCGTAAGCGACCTACCAAATGTCCTAGGACCATAAACATTATTGTTTGCAGAAAACATCAAAATCTGAAAGGTAGTGACAGAAAGTGGGAGTTCACTGGAACTCCAAGAAACACTAAATGCAGCTCACGAATGGTGCATCGAGAACGACATCCAATTGAACGTCTCCAAGTGCAAGGTGATTTCGCTATGCCACCATGGTCGGTTTCCTTATTTCCTCGGAAACGAACTACTGCCTCGTGTATCAACAGAGAAGGACTTGGGTTTCAAAGTCCACGAAGAACTGAGCTTTTCTATTAACTGTGTCAAGGCGTCATCAACAGCACCCAAACTTGTAGGTCTATTTAAACGTGTTTTCGGTCGTTTTGAACCATCTTTATTCTCACTTCTGCTGACAGCATATTTCCGGCCGCATATTGAGTATGCCATCCAAACTTGGAATCCATGGTTACAACGTGATCATGAGATTTTGGAGCGTCCACAAAGGCTCGCCACGAAGATGGTCAAAGGACTCTATCATGATTCATACGTGGGGAGACTGCTCACTGTCGTCGGATTTGAGGGGACTTCAGTTTCGCATACTAAATATTACACAACCCAAACCACCATTGTCGCCTACTTTTGACGTTTTCATCAAACGTTCATCTACGGGGACATCCATTCAAGTTACTACTTCAAAAATCTCGACTGGACTGTCGACGTCGTGCCTTCGCCTTCAGAGTGTGCACTGCCTGGAATTTCTTACCATCTCACGTTGTTTGTGCCAAGACGATTGCTTCTTTCAAGGTAAAACTTGACGAACCATTAACACACGTTGCATTCCAACATCCATGAACACACATAACACACTCGAGTAAATCATATGGAAATTTGTCTATCATTGTTACAGTTCAGTTCGTGTAAATACCCTATGGGACAAGAAAAGCAGTTGCTTGTAAGCAAATGCCCATCATAAAACTTTGACTTTGACTTAACAAGTAAGAACGGTGAGAATTGGCCTGTCCACTGTGTTGGTAGTCGCTGATGACGATCTATTGGAAATAACCCCTTGTCGACAACGCGGAGGAATCCATTCACATATTACTCCCCCCGTAGGGAGCTCACAATCAGTGAAACTCATGAGTTCTCACTCTCGAATCCATCACACCATGCATTCCTCTCTTCTTCCCCCGTCCGACTAGGTTTCCGATTGCAAACCTCTGGTTCGTAGAACCCAAATAGTGGAAGATACTCGTGGTATTTTGGTTCCTTTTTCACACCAAAATGGTACTTCATGGAAGGTGACGCTTTGAAGTTCACTTGCCGGCACAATTCCCCCTCCCCATGGGGTGTCCTCAAGCAACTTCCACAGTTATACGCTGCACGTGATCGAACTATTCTGTGCCTTGTGTTCTACCCAATGATGAAAACCTTCATACCTCCTGAATCTCGTATATCTCCCGTAAGTGGAACCGAAATTCAATCCTCTTTATGGTGATTTTATGCCGAGGCTTCCTGTCCGGTTTCGCAGCATGCTAGCCACTACCGTGTAACGCAATGAAAAATTACAATTGCAGCTGACCGAACGTAGTCCCCGAAACACACGCTCTCTAACGGACAGTATCAGATCGATGAACTTGTTAGTACATCGAGCGGATTGCATGACTTACGATTCAAATGACCTCATATACACCGGCAGCACTTATCCGCATGTCACGTGATCACCATTCGCTCCACTTCCATCCAGTTCTATGTTACGCAAAGCTTCTGGTCAGCCAATCAATTGGATGAATTTCATGCTTGAAAAATTTCAGAGAATAAGTATGATCAGAACAAAGGTAGTAGGCGAACATAAGTCTTCGGTGAGTTCCTTATCAAGCCAATACAATCACGTTTATGTGAGAGAATAATGGGAAAGTCTTGTGTTGTGGTCAAACAGTTGAGATCAAATAATTATACCAAAGGGGTGGAGTAGGGACACATTTGTCATTCGTCCTCATGTTCAGATAGGAACGGGTTACGTAAGCGTTGATAGATGATTTGGGTCGTCGTAACGCTCATGCGTGATGTTGTCCGTTTTGGTCCAGGGAAGTTTAAGCGCCTGAACAAGTGTTTTTTTGAGCACACAATTCTGGCTTCAACGAGCGGATGATAATTGTCTCGGCTGTTGCTAGCGTTTTAATTCGAACAGCCTTGGATTTGTATTGAGGGACGCGACAAACGATGGTGAAAGTCGAATTAGCGTCCACCCTATGTCCAGTTTGGGCCAAGTGTGCCACAATGGGACTGGAAATAACTCCGATCCATCCGTGTCTAAGCCAAGTGGGTTGCTGTTCCTTAATGCGCTTAGATAGCTGCCTTGTCGTACGACCTACATAAGTGGCACCACATGTGCACTTGAATTGGTAGATGAGCATTGACGAGGTCAACATAGACAACTAATTGATCCCTGTTCTGACATCGGATGGCGGGTGATGTTGAAAACCTGCATCTGAGTTTGGCAGCATTGCACTTTGTTTGACTGCGGCACTCAGAACTCTGCTAACCATTTCGGTTGCTGGATCTCTTTTGAACGGGAGTTTGCTGATCAAAGTCCTTCTCTCAGTTCTATCTGCAACACTCTGTTTTGTTCTTTCAGACCAGTTGCGATTGGTAAACATTTTTGGGTAGCCATTTTCTGGCAGCGTCCTTCGCACAACCGCTAACTGTGCTTCTAAAGCGTCTTCTGAGTAGATGTATCTTGCTCTGAATAGACGACAGCGCACTAAGTTTGTAAGCAAGGGCTACAAAGGCAGTGTCTCCTTGAAATGGAAGTTTGTGTACTGTACGTTCAATGAGGCTTTTCGATGCACCTTCCGCTGATTGGAGCTATATACACGTCCCGTTAAATTAACATACAGGAATGGTAATTCATTATTTTCTTCTTTCTCATCTGAGTGGTTTGGACCCTACGGTCCCAGGTTCAAGCCCCGCTACCGCCACCTAACTTCGGTGTTAAATAGCTTTGCTGTCGTCCGGTTCAATACTACATCTGACCTAGCGGCGGGCTTTATGTGGGGTTCGCCACTCCAAGTCCCGCGAGGTTTAGGTTACTGGTTTCGATCGCAGAATAGCAGTTCTCCCCGCGACTATGGGGTTCAACCCGTCTGTTATGTGTTGGTCAATCATCCCGTAACCTGCATGGAAGTCACGCCTTCCATGAAATGGGTCCGGAGTTTAAATCCCGGACGATGTGATGATGGATAGGCACTACTGATGTACCTTAATAAGATTGAAACTCTAGTCTAGTGCTTTCGAGTGTATGGTTGACTGGATGAACTGAGGATTGTTGTGCGTGAAGGTGAAGTCCGAAGGATAGTCAGTCAGTTCAAGTCAATCAATATCAATTTTCCCACACCACTGATCACAAGTAATTGTGAGTTAAATGCGAATCGTAAAAAAGAGCAATAACGAATCCCCCAGTGAGAAATATCATTCGAATTAAGTTAAAAGACTTTATTATTATTATTATTATTATACTATTACGACAATTACTATTATTTATTTGCCACCGAAATGATCATTATAAAACAAAAATTATCTCACTCGCTGTTAATGTTGTGAGATAACTGACCAAGTGCATGCGTGCAGCGAAATCGTGGTTGTTTCCTTGGGAGTGTCCGGTAGTGCACAGCATAGATTTCCCCGTTCCCCCAGAGACTCGAATCCATATAGACCTGAGATGCACACAATCGAACACCGACACATGACGCAGCATTCTGATTTCGTAATGAAATATACTACTGTGTGGATAGTGTTCAGTGTCAAATGACGACCAGTCCAGATCACACACTCAGAATTCAACCTATACTTGCTTGATGATCAAACATTTAATGCGGATCCGGCCAAACGAAGATGACATTCTATTTTGGGTTTCAAGCTGAAAACCAGAACGGCTGAAGCTTAGCTTTGACATCTTCAGTAGCGAAAACACGAGAACAATGGGGGTTTCGTGTAAGTGTATGTGTATTTGTGTGTAGGTAATAAGAAGAATTTCCACTCTGTTGACATGTGTATTGATTTTCTCCTTTTCAAACAGAATGCAGACTATTTCCAAGACGGTGTGTGGTTGCGCTCAGTAAGAGATTGTCAAAAGATGAACTGTACTGCGAAGAAGGAATACAGTGTCGGGAATCACGCAAACATATCTTGCTGCGATAAGGACTATTGTAATGGAGCTTCAACCGGACCGGGGCAGTATACGAAAGAACAAGCTCTTTCCAACGCGACAGCACCAACCACCTCGACGAAACCAACCTCCACGACCACTCCGGAATCAACCTCAACCACCGATCAGGGTGCCGTGATTGGCCTGAGTGGATATCTTTGGGCTTTTTTAGTTGTCTTGTTCATAAGAGAGACATCTTTTACGATTTATGCATAGAATTTCCGAATCGTCATAGGACAATTTTATTGCTTTAGTAACTGTACTTTATATACAACGAATTTTGTGTAATTTCCGAGCACACAGTTAAAAGAAATAAAACAAAAAAATAGTGAAACACATTTTACCAACCACTTTTGGTAAGAAATCAATAACACATTGCCGCCTTCCAACGGTTTTGATCAATAGGAATGACGTTTAGCCAATCTATTCCTCTTAACGTTTAACATTCTGCGACTCTTAAACCGGAATGAATGGGCTATCAAACTGTAATAATCGAATATGAACCGGAATTGAACAGCGCGAACTTGAACTCGGACTGAAAACCCACTGAATTACGCAACGCAAGGTAAAACCAAGACGAGCTGTGGATACAGATGATTCTATTGAGAAAAGCAAGCAAATATATATCACATGCGACCAACAGTTATTGGTCGGTTCCTGAACGTCCAATCGGCGACAGTGTGGTTTATTATTATACCTTCATGTATTCGGCCAATCTGGTTGATGCCAATCGGGACCACAGGATTGGTCGGTTATTCTATTCTTGATTGGTTAGCCGGAAGCTGTACCGCAGTGCGTGAGTATTCGTTGCACGATCACCACACAAACCACCCAACAGACACAATATATCCGTAATGGTATCTACTTACATTGTTCCCGCCATTAGTCAGTTTGAATCAGCACTGTTCACACATTTTGCTATCAGTGTTCATTCGACCGCACACAGAGTACGCCATCCAAGCTTGGAGACCATGGGGTTGCAACATGATCGCCTCAGAACTTTTTTTTTCTTTTACTTCTCTCTTTATTGAATGCACAAACATACAATTTTCAGGAAGAGGGAAGCGGCCATTCAAAGGGCTGCCATTCAACACACACGTCGGGGACAGTCAGACGGTGATGGTGGGATTCGAACACATATTCCCCAGGTGATAATTTGGTGACGTTACCACCGGGCCACGACAAATGCACAAATGTGGTTGAGAGATTGCAGTAAAGTTGCCAGCGATCCATTCAAACTAGAAGGTAGATGACTACAGTTGCCTAAGCTAAAAGTCTTACTGCTCACCATCAACTCATCAGATTCTTTGCTCAGCCAAATTTGCAAACAGAGCTCTCTCTCAGGTCGATTGCAAGAAATATAAAGCTCTAAGGAATGACGATATTGCAAGTCCTAGGGTTCTTCTTTAATGCATTTGCATTGAGGATGCATCGTGTTCAAAGTAGAAAAATTATCTTCATCTATTCTTTATGTCTTGTAGTTAGGCCACAGTGTGGTCACGATCAGTGTTGCCTATCGCTGATGGATGGGATAGATCTAATTATACTTACATGACATCTGGAAACCTGGTTAGACAGAGCTGAATGTTACCAGGCGCCTTCCCGGGTTTTGGTTAGAGGGATACCTTCACCGAAGAAAATTAGCTGTGAATAAGTTGTGCCAAACAGCAACAAATAAGCAGTCGCGAACAAACACCGGCGGCACTATCAGGGTGTGGTGGGTTTTAGGCTGATCATTTGGCTTCTGTTTAAGAGCCGCATAAGCCCAATGACGGTGTCGTGACAAAGGTCGATGTGACTGACCTTTTCAAACCAAAGTCATTGACCTCCTCACTTCCGAGTCCAGGGGTTATTTCCTGCTGCCTTTCAGTTCGCATTTGGTTGTACAAAGGCTAGAGGTGAGCCCTGAAGATAAAAAAATGCCCTGTAACGCTGGGGACACCTCTCGTAACAAACTCCTAAGAAACTTCAAGATCATGTCTGGAGCCGGTTTATCCTTTCTAAGGAGCCAGCCGCATTAAGGTGAAATAAAGTATATGACACATGGACTAAAAGACCTGATAAACAAGGTGGCGCAATTTAAATGGATTTGTATACCGTCTGAGAATGTGCCCCACTCCAACCCGATAATTCGAGCTTGACTCCAGGTCCACGCACACCACTAATGACTTTCCCAGGGATTAGAAGACCGGAGAAAAGGAAATGATCCGAAAGTGAGACCAAAATTTGGTTGGTAAAACAGGAACAGGACGAAACGGGCCGGGAACCAGGGACCGTGCAGTAAACCAGGAACGATACCACTGACAGTCACCTTGTTTCATCGAGTTTGTGCATTAGAGAACAAAAGGACAAAAGGTTCTACTGAGAAATAATGGGTTCAGTTCTACCAGGATCAAGAAACGGCAAACATCTCTTTCTCCACGGAGTGAATAATGTCCTTGAAGCAAGTACTGACGGTATCAGTGTTGTTAGTCATTCTAAAACTTTTGTCTCACAAAAGCGTTGCCCCTAACAGTTTTTCTCACAACTGAGACATCTTCTTTGCTCAAACGGACATCCGGAGCGGAAAGGAGCCTGTTCATAGGAAACACAAGTTTTCGGAATTTCAGCCGGGTCTGATTTCTATGTGACAAGAAAGAGCTGTGAAAATTTAATGGTTGCTTAAAGGACCGTTGAATTGAATTCGGATGCAGTTGGTCGCAATTTCCCAGACAGCTGAAGACCAACTTAGGTTCGTTTTAGCAATTAAAACAAAATACTCATAGTTACGTTTTGCAAAAAGTTTCAATTGAACTAAAAATGTCAAAAGGTTGCGCTACCTTTTCCCCATGGTCTCTTTCACCTACCAACCATTGTACTGAGAAGATGATATTTTTAAATATAAATTAGTCTTAATCCAATAATCTGACTACTATTCAAAGCTTTTCCCTTTTAAATCAGGCATAAAACGTAAACTATGGTAATTTTTGGATTCAGTGTGACGTTGTTAATCAAATTACATCATCCTATTTTGTGCACGTGAAATACCTCGAATGGGAAGGATCTCAATGTCATTGTTCAAGACGACCCACTTAGTTGTTCCTTAAACTGCTCCCGGGCGTCGTTCACCGCTGTAGGATATGATGGTTTGCTAAAGCGAGTAGTTGGCAAATTCGAACCCACGCTGTTTCCGCGGCTGTCATCAGTCTACATTCGGCCCCATATGGAGTATCCAATTCAAGCGTGGAACCCATGGATGCAACGCGATTGTAAGATTCTGGAACGTCCACAAAGAATGACCACCAAAATGGTCAAGTGACTGAATTCCAAAACTCATGTGGAGAGACTGGAATCACTGTAACTGTACTCCAAACAGTATCGCCGCATTTGAGGGGACTTGATCTTGGCGTGTCGAACAATGCAGAAACCAGATCACCCATGTAGATCATCCTTTGCCTTGTCGTCCAACACTCACCTGAGGGGGTTCCCATTCAAACTAGCCGTTCATTCGCCCTCAGAGTATGTACTACTTGGAATTTTCTATCACCGGACGTTGTTTCTTCGTCCCCAGTTGACTCTTTCACGCAAAAACTAGATAAAGCTTTGACAAGTCTTCAATTTCTGTAGCAGTGCACGAAACAAGGATAAATAGTGACATTCGTCTACTTTCTATGATCCGTAAATCGATTCATCTGTGCTAAACGCTGTGGGACTAGAAAAGCAATCACTTGTGAGTATTTCCCATAATAAAACTTTAACTTTGATCTTCCTCAGTGTTGTAATGAGTTCTCAGATGGACCAGTTGAATTTATTGATAATTTATGATTTCCTCAATGGATCAGTGGGACAGGATTGAGCGACCGTCATATCCGGGGAAGATGAACCCGTGCACGAATGAAGACTCACTTGCTGTCGAGATTCTCACCCCACCACTCTACATTATTGTATTTTGCATTGATAGCATCTCTACATGTAATAATAACAATAAAAACACAATGATGCAGGATAAAGTAGAACTGGAAGAACGTATTTGCCTTTTGGAACGCATTTATGTGTCACGTGATAGTAGCTTTCTGTGGTGATCCTAGCCTACAGGATAATGCCAGCCACGGAGCGATACGCTACAGTCCAGTATGTGCCTACTTCGACTACTTCACTTTCTCTACTTAATCCCTTATCATGCGCATTAAGCTACTGATCTTCGGTTCGATTGTGAGAATTTCGTGCATGAGTTAGCAGGCTTTCAGACCACGTGATGTGAGCCTGTTTGAGCCGGCTATGAAAACTGGTGAGTTTCGACCAGATGCGATATGGATCTGCACCAAAGCGAGGTATCTTGAGCCACTGTTTTTTGTAAAACTAAGCAATCATAAAAAGACTACTCTGGATAACACGAAAACTTTTAAATAAAAAATAAACAAAAATATAT